>JAVJIF010025250.1:0-74771 GCA_038442645.1 Agave tequilana | reverse complement strand
GGATGTTGTCCTAGGCTAAAAACACTAATTAAAAACACAATTTTTCTGCCCAAAAACTCTATTCAAAAATCTATTTTTTAGAAAACTGTTTTCACTTTCATTTCTTCTTCACTCAAATTCTAATCCTTTAGTGAAGATTTCTGAGAGTCTCTACCTATACGAGTCCTTGTTCACGATCACATACAGATTCAAGGCTTATAGGATTGTCTGTAATCACTAAAGAGAAAATTATACAGAGCGTCTTCGGTTAAAGAGAGTTTGTACAAGGTGTGTGTCTTCTTAGTTGTAAGAAGAGTTGTATACATTTGACAAAGGTTTGTCAAGTGGTATACAAGGTATTGATTTTGGGTGTACAAACAAGGTTAAAGGAAAATCTCAAGTGGGTGGCTTGAGGACTGGATGTAGGTCAAGAGGACCGAACCAGGATAAATCACTTGTGTTTGTGTTTGATTTACTTTTGTGATTTATTTCCTTTTCTTGCAAGTTTATATTAAAACGCTAATCATCCTTTGTTTTAGTATTTGTTTGACTTATTTAGATCCTACAATTGGTATCAAATCGGGACCAACAAGAGCCACAGTATTTTTTTATTATTAAGCTAAATAGGATACTGCGACCATGGTCGCAGTCTTATGAAATAAGGATCGCAATATTTTACAACAGTGACCAGATCTCATACGTTAAGTAATTAAGTTGATTAGAAGATTGTGACATTGTCGCAGTCTTATGTAACAAAAGTTCTTTTTAAGAAAGCTTTGTTTGATAACACTGCGACCTTGGTCGCAGTATTTTATAACTTATTTTTTATAGTTGCGACCAAGGTCACTATCCTTTTATTATAAAGTTATTTATAATGTTGTTACTGAAAATTTGTTTAATTTGGACTTATGTTTTTAATATTTTTTCATCAGTAGTTAGGTAAGAAGTAAAGGTTCGTCCAATGAGATCGAGACTATAACCAATGTGCTTAATCAAAAAATTCAAAAAGCACATTCATTAGATTTCGTTAATGCAATGAAGGAGACGCCATTCAGTGCTTTTTTAGGGCATTCTACAATGAGGAATTTGGAGGTGACAAAGGCCTAAAATTAAACATCAGTGTTTTGAAGATTGTAAACCAGTATGATAGGGACTCAGGGACCTTCTAATCGGTGGCAAACAAATTGAACTAACGATAATGGATGTTGCCCTAACCTTTGGTCTACCTATCATGGGTCAAATTTCATAATGAATAAGACCTGTACATTGAAGGACATGGGTGCTATTAAACATTATTTTTCAAGTATTAAGAGATCACAAAAATCCATTGAAGATGCTTTGGATGATCTTCTGGTGAAAAGAGGAGGAGAAGTGAATCAGATGTCACAAAGATGAACAACTGAAGCTGCAAAGTGACATTAAATGAAATTATAAAAGACAGATAAAAACTTGCAGCTCAGGACTTCATAACTTTGATCATTCTTTATATGTCGGCAACTCTCTTCTTCTCTGACAGTAAATGCACAGTGTCATGGTATTTAGTATAGAAATTGCAAATATTCAGCTAATGAAAATTATTGTTGGAATAATGCTGTGTAGCGGTCCTTCTCGAATCCATGGACATTTTCAGGCATACACATTTGAGCTGCAAGGATGCTCAGTGCAAATTCTTGTAAGTATAAATTATATATTTGTTAAAAAATATTGTAAATTGCTTATATATGGACACTGATTGTATAAAACTGATATACTAATCTGTTGCAGTATTGGCTATGTGAAAGGGCTAAAAGTTTTGAGCAGAGAAAAGATGGAGAAAAAAAACTCTCAGGGCAGTAAGATTGGACCTCCACAATATTAGCAAAGCATTGCTTGAAATCAATCTAACAAATATTGAAGAAGAAAGTAGTATAAAATAACACAATACACATTATGTCTGCAATTTTGTTAAAAAAAATTGTGACTGGATGTATTATTTATTCACACTAATTTGGTATTTTTGATGACTATGACTATAGTCGCAGTTTAAAATAGACAACTAAAATATGTATTAAATTTTAATAGGACTGCGACTTTGGTCGCAGTTCTGATAAAACAATTTTTTGAAGATGAAATTTTATACTGCTACTATGGTCGCAGTGCTCAATTGTACTGACAGTTTATTATTTTAACTGCGATCAAGTCGCAGTCTTGATGAAAAGGACAACTTTTACAATTTTTTTTGTGACTTTAGTTACAGTACTGGCAGATGGTCGTATATTGATGTATGTTTCATGACTTTCAGGTTTTAAATCCAATGACCCACATTTTCAATGATGAAAAAATTATGATGGCCTTGCTGCTGAAGAAGAAAATAGAAGAATCATGATGAAAAATTTGAAGCTGAACATCCCGAAGGATAAGAACCTGTAAATATAGTTGAGGTGGTATGAAAGAACCACTATTGCAGGTGCCAAAAATCCCCGGACAAAAGAGCTAATGAACTTGATATTCTGAGGAATAAAAATATTTATCTAAGGAACAGAGTTTATGAGCTAGAAAAAATGAAAAAAAATGAAAGATGAGAAAGAAAAAAAAGAACAAATAAAGAAATAGAAAGAAAGAAAAGAAAAAACAAATTAAGAAAAAAAAGAAAAGATGAAGGTGAAGGAGGAAGAAGAAGAGCTGTTGAGAGGAACCAACTTGAGAAGGTGGAGGAGGAAAAGAGGAAGAAGGAGAAGGAGGAGAAGGAGAAGGAGAGGAGGAGAAAGAAAAGGGAAATAGAAAGAGAAAAACGGAGATGGAGGAGAAGGAGAAGAGAAAAAAATAAGAGGAGGAGAAGAGAAGGAAGAGGGAGGAGAAGAGGAGAAAGGAAGAGGAGGAGAAAAAGAAGAAGAGAAAGAAAGAGGAGAATGTGAAGAGAAAAAAGGAGGAGGAGAGAGGATGAAGATAGAAGTCGGGAGGAGGAGAGGAGTAAAGAGGAGAAGGAGAAGCAGGAGAAGAAAAAAGAAGGAAGAGAGAAGGAAAATGAGGATATCAGGCATGAAAAATGTGAGATAAGTTTGCAGTTCTGATTTTTTAATTTTACTCTAAATTTAACTCAGCAAATACTTAATATCCAGAAAGATAAAGCTTCAGAGGAAAATAAAGAACATACTCCCATTTTAGTTGAAAAGGAAGCTTTTAAAGGGAAAACTGTGGATGTCTTCAAAGGATCAATAGAGAGGGGAGTCAAAGAACGAAACGTACTGAAAGAGATCATGATGGCTCTGATTTTGTTTATTCAAAACAAAAGAAGAAATCAATTCAAGAGACTATTCCACGGGCTGAGACACAAATTTCTGCCCCTGACTTCGACACAGCAGAGAAAGCGAGGGCATTCAGTCGAAAAATAGGGATCTAAATGAATTATTATCTACAGAGGCCACCAGTCCCGAAAACACGCACTCATCAAATTTTTTTTGACAAATCCACCACTGAGTAAGTTAATATTTTTTTTAAATTTTCCTTCTATCTTCTGAAAAAAATGTTAAAATTGATATAACTGAGACATGGCCGCAGTTTAAATTTATTGTCAAATTCTTAATTCATCAAGAATTAATTTATAGTATTAACTTTAAAAATAATTTTTTGCAGCTCTATTGCATATCATCTCAATAATACAATACATGTTGCTAGAAATAACATAGAGGATCTGCTGTTCAAGAAAGATTTAGATTCCATGTCATTCATTTTTACGTGAAGCATCTTGAAAATAAGAGTGGATAGAAAAAGCTTATTCTTTCGCAGTGAAACTTGAGTAATCTTATCTTTTATTCTTTAATTTTATTTCTTATTTCAAAATAGTATAATATGTAAAACTGCGTCCTTTAATGAGACACTATGACACTAGTATTTCCTCAGAAAATTAAGTTGAAAAGGAGCACACTTCTTTATTTGATTGTAAAGAAATTATGACGAATCAATAATCCGATTACAAAGAGAGGAGATCAATTGGATCTCCCCTTTGTTTAAGGCTGGGTTCTTTGTATAGCAGTGAAACTGAATCTTATTTTCTGTTGACCAGGTGAACGTCAAGCTTCTCTGAAAATCTTTTCTTCGAATCACAGACGGAGTAGCACAGATCCTATCCAATGAAATCTCAAAGACTTAGGTAAAACTTGAACTCAGCAAGTTGGTAGAAGAGTTTAGCTCTCTGTCAGTATTCCTCAGCTGAAAATTCCAACTAAATTTGACCAAGTTTCACCAACCCCCCCCTTCAATAGCAACTGAGCTATTTATAGAGATTTTAGGGGTAAACTGTCCCTAAATACCCTCCATCCATACTGGGAGTTAACTCCTCTCATTACGTGGGCAGTAATTGACCCAGTAATGAGGGCAGTTACAACTGAGACGCAGGCTCCTCTGCAGTTGCTAGACGCGAGCTTCGAGCTTTGCTAGACACGGGCTTCGACCCTACATCTTGGCATTGCAGTATGCTGGGACGCGGGGTTTCGAGCCTCGTGCTTTGACACTGCGGTGATGTTGAGATGCGAGTTTCGGTCTTGCGTTTTGACACGCGGTGATCTGAGACGCAAGTTTCGAGCCTCGCGTTTTGACATTACAGTGATGCTGAGACGCGGGCTTTGAGACTCGTGTTTTGACATTGCAGTGATGCTGAGATGCGGGCTTCGAGCTCTGCTTCTTGGCGTTGCATGAATGGCTTTAATTATCCTCACGTCTGAAGTATAGACTCTGCTATTTAATGACTTGTCCTCAGTGATTTTTAGACAGTCTACAGAACCCCCCTAAGTTTTCGAAACTCCGCGGTTGACTGGACGGGTTTCAAAACACTTTGGACTTTTCTTTTAGCAGTAAGCTCTCAAGACTGGATTGGCAATCTTCTGAGATACCTTAAGCTTGATCTTGTCTGAATCTTGGTCTTTGTGAGTGTACTGCTTAACTCTTTGAAGCCACTAGAGATGATCGTCGTGGGTACCTGGATACGCAGTCCAGACCTCCTCGGTGCTCTGACTTTGTTGTTGGTGTACTGTTAAACCGGGGGATAGTCATCTGCTTTCGCTAGTGTACTGTTAAAGTGATTGCAAACACTGAACACGATCTTGTAGAAGCAAGGTCATGTTGCCTTGGAGGCGTAGACCTCGTCTATCATTGAAACGTGACTCACATTCATTGGAGAGATACGAACATCGAAGTGGAGACGCATCTCTTACTTTGTTGAAGTGACGCAGACTTCGAGGTGGAGACGCGGACTTATCTTCGTTGAAGAAACGCGGCTCTGCTATTTTGCCAAGGTGCGAGTTTCCTTCAAAGTGAAGACGCACCTTTCACTTGATGTAGAAACGCGGCTCTGAACGTTACAAAATGCAAACTTGCTTCCAATTAGAGACGCAGCTCTCGCTGGGAACAGAGGCGTAGCTCTCTTGTTTTACCAAGACGTGAGGCATAGATTGAAGAGACACGGTCTTCGAAGTGGAGACGTAGCTCTCACTTTGTTGAAGTAACATAGACTTCAAGGTGGAGACGCGGACCTCTTTTTGCTGAAGAGATGCGGCTCTGTTAAACGCGTGACTCGCTAACTGGGTGCGTTGCGACGCGTCTGGCGACGCTTGAAGAGACGTCGTTCTCTTAGCACGCGAGGTCCGCGTTCTAGGCGCGTTGCCACGCGTTCGGTGACTATTGGTCTTGAGATACGGGCCGCGTATCTCGGTTGATTATCGTGTCTATAAAAAGACAGTAGTCTTTCAAGAGTCATCATTAGACGCTTTTATTCTCCGTTGAACCCTGCGTCAAGAGTTTCAAAACTTAAGAAAATCTTTGAGCTTTTTCCTCCTCCTCTCTCGTCTGTCTACACAGAATTCTCGGTCAAAATGGTCCCCAATGACCAAGTCTGTGGCTTCATCCTCGGGCGTTGTTGCTTTAGAAGTTCAAATGGGAGGTTCCTTTATATAGGAGCCCCCATTTCAGGTAATAAAACCCATCCGAATCGGTTTACGCCATTAAAAACTTGAAAAGTTATCTTAACTCTTAAGCTTCTTCTGAGTTGAACCGCCAACGCGAGGCTTACGCCTGTGTTTGATTTTCGGATGCGACTCTTGCACTGGTAGGCAAGACGCGGGTTTGATGACCTCCGCGTCTTCGCTTCATCAGCTTGAGTTGTGTCTGCTTGTTGAGCGCGGGCTTCATTGAGCATTATGCTTGATCCCAACACTTAGAGAAGTTTCTAAATGGTGGACTTCAGACGCGAACTTCATGTGAACCTCGCGTCTCGGAGGTTTGATGCAAGTTTCACTGAGCTTCAAGTCTGATTCCAACACTTAGAGAAATTTTTAAGTTGTGGAGTTTCCAAACGTGGACTAATGTGAACCTCGCGTCTCTGAGGTTAGACGCAGGTCTCGCTGAGCTTCGCATCTCAGTCATTTGACGCGATTCTGAGGTGAACCTTACATCTGAGCTTCAACAATTTGGCAATTTTCAGGTTGTTGACTGTTGTGTTATCCTTTTTGTAGGTCGTGGCCATATCGTTGGTGCTAATTCCAGCATCCTTGTCGCGTCTATTGAGGTAGACATGAAATGACCAGTTCATTCGATTCGTGACCACTTGAGGAGTCAGAACTTCTGTCCAAGGGCGAGGAGGATTTGCGCGGTTCTCGATACACATCAAGACATTATTGGACATGATGCACAAGTAAGGTCTTGGATCCTTCCTGATCACAATAAGCATAATGCACTTGAAGGTCACGGGAAAGAGAACGTCACCCGTAAGGTCTCGGATCCTCTCTTTACCAATCTTGTTCAAAAAAGTGATAGCAACGAAAAACTCATGTTCATTGGATAACTTTCTGGTGGCGGAGCTCCCATTAAGCGAAGATTACGACCTTGTGAAGGCCTTCACACCAATTGGTCAGGTGGAATTAGAGTGCTCCTTTACATTTTAACCTCGAGAAGCACCATTATTCTTAAGAGGAGAGAAAGTTAATCTATTGTTCCCGGTCATAGTCAAGAAGACGAACTTTGGGCATCTTCAATATTTCAAGGCGTGAGTGCAACCTTTCACTGAGCAAGATGGACTTCTTTGTACTCCTTTGTTGTAACCCTCAATCTTATTGCATAAGATAGCATTTTGTATCACTTTCAAATTTTTGAATATCAATAAAAGTGACACTTTTTCCTGCCTTCTCCTTTGTCTTGACTTCCTTTTTGCATTGAAAATTAGACAAGTGGAATTGATTATCTTTGGTTTGCTAGAAGTGTGATATTTAACTTAGCAACTCAAAGTTGGAGAATTACATTTAAGAATTTAAAAAGGTTGCTATCAGAGCTGTGATATTAAACTTGACAGGAATAGAATAGGTTTCATGGACTTGCCATCCTATGGATGGGAATGACAAGTGAAGTTTTTACTCCGCAGGGGATTGTAATTGAGTCTATCAGTAGAGGTTTAGTATTAATGTAATTAAGACTCAGTTGGGGATTAGTGGAACACTGTTAAGGTGTGATATTAACCTAACAATGATTTTAAGTAGACCTACCATTCTATTGATGAGAATAACAAGACTAGACCCGTTGAGGATCTAAGTATTTCTTTACCGCCAGAGTGTGATATTAACTTAACGGTTTGGATTGAATCTTGTCAGAGGTATGATATTAACTTGACAAGGATGTGAGATCGAGGTGTAATGTTAACTTAGGTCTATAGAAATTTCAGTTTCATTTGAGAAAACTGAAAATACCACTGTCATAGATGTAGTTTAAACTTGATAGTGGAGGTAATGCTAGAGGTGTAATTTTGAACTTAGCAGAAGTCATCTCGACTTCGATACGAAAGTTCAAGGAAAGTCATTGTCATAAGTGTATTGTTGAACTTAACAATGAACTGAATGCTAGAAGTGTAATGTTAAACTTAATATCGCTCATCTCAGCTTCGATATGGAGGCCTGAGGGAAGTGACTGTCAGAGGTTTAATATTGAACTTGGCAGCACTTGATCACTGTTAGAGGTGTGATATTAAACTTAACAGTAATTTGTCAGAGGTGTAATATTCACATGACAAGGGTTGATTTGCAATATGAGCATTTTGAGGACTTGCCATTCTATTGAGGAGAATTGACAAGTGAAATTTGGAATGTCATAGGTGTAGTGTTAACCTGACAATTTTGAAGACTTGTGACTCCATGTAAGATAGCGACAAGTAGAAGTTCGTACTCGCTGGGGAGTACTGAAAATTTTCACTAGTAGAGGTATAGTATTAACATAGCAGTGGTTGAGCTTGTGGACCTACCACTCCATGGGAGGAATTGGTAGGGGACTTTAGTGAAAAATAGAATAATTGTCAGAGGTGTAATGTTAACGTGACAAACATTGATTTTATAGGGCATGGGAGGTTTGTCGTGAGAGGTGTAATGTTAACATAACACTGAGAGGTTTGAGTGGGTATTTGGTGAAATTTATCGTCAGAGGCTTATTGTTAACTTGACAGACCCACTGGAGATCGAGAGAAATAGATTGTCAGAGGTTTACTGTTAACGTGACAAGTCTGTACTCATTTCGCGGGGAAATGGACACAAGTATTTTTGTGGTCCTACCATTCCGTTGGAGGGAATTTATAAGAGATTTTGAGGGGGAAATAGAATAGATTGTCAGAGGTGTAATATTAACTTGACAAATTCTATTGGGGATTGAGGAAAATGGCTTGCCAGAGGTTTACTGTTAACGTGACAATTATGTGCTTATTTCGCCAGGGAATGGACACAGGTATTTTATAGTCCTACCATTCCGTGGGAGGGAATTGGTAAGGGATTTTGGAGGGGAAGATGGGACTAAGTCCCTTAGGATATTTAGCTA
Organism: Agave tequilana; assembly: GCA_038442645.1. Lineage (NCBI taxonomy): Eukaryota > Viridiplantae > Streptophyta > Magnoliopsida > Asparagales > Asparagaceae > Agave > Agave tequilana. The sequence continues at coordinate 65,972 of JAVJIF010025250.1, read as the reverse complement.
ACCCTCAGCTATTAACGGATTTGGTACGTCTTTACCAACTACTGTTTGAGTTGGGCTAGCCATACTATTCTCCTCAGTATGATGAGTTGTCGAGAATTTTTGTTGGACTTGAAAGCCAACATTTCCTCTATCCTTGGCCTTCAAAGGCATCAGATTTTGATAGATAAACTAGAGAAGAGTAACAAGGCTAAGGCTGAAGTTTCACATTTTGTCTTTTCTTTGATATTTATATCATGCATCATGATGTAACCAGTGTTCGGTTGGCTCGACAATCATCGACAATAATGTGATCCATTGAAGAAAGAGAAGTTTTTCTTTGGCGCTCTTCCAAACATCCTGCATCGGAAGTTTTGATCAGAGGTGTAATGTTAACCTGATCATAAGAAGATTCCCGTTAAGGATAGTACTTCTTCAAGAATCTGCCGTTGATCGGCATCATGAGCGTATCTGTCGGGGGTTATAGGGCGGTATGCTCCATTCGAGTAGACTGACTCTACTACAAATGGTCCTTCCCATTTGGGCTGAAATTTCTCTTGGTCTTGTGTGTTATCACCATGGGTCTTTTGACAGTTAAGACAAGGTTACTTTTCTTGAAAGTCCGCTCCTTGACTTTCTTGTTGAAGGCTCTGGTAATTCGAGCTTAATAGAGCGCGATTTTCTATTGAGCTTGCAGGCATTTACCGTCTAAAACTTCCAGCTCCTGGAGTCACAGTCGATGCTTCTCCACATTTGTCATCTCTGTTGTCAAGGCAACGCATAGAAATGGATTTAATTTCTAGTGAAAGTACAGCTTCACAACCGTATACCAAAGATGACGGCGCAACTTTCGTCGAGGTTCTCACTGTCGTGCAATAAGCCCATAAGCATTCACCAACTTATCATCCCAGTCGCGTTGGCTTTTCGAGACAAAATTTTTGAGAAGTTTTCTAATAGTCTTGTTGAAAGCTTCTGCAAGGCCGTTAGCGGCTAGATAGTATGATGTTGAAGACACACTCTGGATTCTAAACTTGTTGCAGAATCTCTGAAAGATTTAGCTGACAAACTGAGGCCCATTATTATGGACAATCTGTCGTGGCACGCAAAGTGGTAGACCACGATGTTTAATGAATTTAATCATGTCAGATGTCTTTACCTCTCTCAAGGGGATAGCTTTAGCCCCTTTGGAGAAGTAATCAGTTATGACTAAGATAAACCGATGTCCTTTGGATGAAGGTGGGCTGATAGGACCAACCAACGTGCATTCCCCACATCTCAAATGGCTAGGAAGAAGTAGTAGGGCGAAGATGTCCTGGTGCCTGGTGAATGAAGTCACCATGGATATGACAGGCATGGCATCGCTTAGCGTAAGTGACGGCGTCAGGGATCATCTTTGGCTAATAATACCCCAGTCTTCGCAGTTGATCTCCAAGTTTTGGACCAGGTTGGTGAGCTTCACACATACCGTCATGAGCTTCTTTAAGTATTTCTTGTTCCTTTTTATATGACAAGCAGTAGAGGAGGATTCCATCATGCGATCGGCGATACAGCGTTTTTGTGATCGCATTGCAGTAGAATTTAGGGGCTTTCCTTCTAATGGCAGCCGCCTCTTTAGGATCATCAGGCAAAATGTCGTACAATGTATAGTCGATGTACGGGAATCGCCAATCTCTGAGATCTGGACCTGTTGACGTCTCTAGAGCTTCTTTGACTTGAAGGTCTCCTGTTGGCTTTTAGTTATATTTAAAAGAGAATCTTGGAGAATACAAGTCATAGTTATAGACGAGTACTTTCTCTACCGCTCCGGCTTGAAGAGACAAGCAAGCAGTAAGATATGCCAGTCATCTGCATGCGCATTTTGTTGGCGAGGTACATGATCGATGTAGAAGTTTGTGAACCTCTCTGCCATGTGGATAGTGTTGGCCCAGAGGCCTTCCACTCTAGTTTTGATGATGATTAACTCATGTAGTTATAGTTTACTAATAATCTTGTGATATTTAGTTTCAGATATTTTACCAAGATATTAGTATGTGAAAGCTCCAACTAATGCTCTTTCACATGGTGATTCAAGAGCCCGAGCATCAAGTTCATATCTAGCACTCGTTGGAGTCAAGCTCGGTGGATCACGTTTGGATCGAGCAGGCTTGAAGACGGAGTTCGTCAAGAAGACTTGGGTATATTGTTTAGTTTATAGTTTAGATCCATTTGTTAAAGATTAGATAGTGTGGTATGCTCAAGTTCACAACACACACACTTGTTTAAAGTTTCATGTTTTGGTTTTCGGTTTTTGGTTTAACCGATCTTGGTTTCATGAATAGATAGAATAAACAAGTTTACATGGTTTAATGTATATTAGATTTGTTCTATATACATCTATGCTTCAACTAGTTAACAACTTAGTTTGATAGTCTATTTCATGAGTTTGGAGTTTTGGAATTTCAACAAAACGTATTTTTGATTTTAAGTCAAAAACATTGATATATATATCTTTCATGTATATTGGATTATATCTATATACTATATGCCTCAATGTTATTTCATATCATGTTTTTGTATTTGGATGAGTTTTGGACAAAACGAATTTTAAATTCAAAAATCTAAGTTTTGAAAAATACGGAATTTGGTTTTCGGCAAAATTTCTAAGTTACAAAAATGGTTCAAAATGTTTGAAATATGTGTTGAATTTTTTCACACATGTTTGTATATCAAAGTATTATACTGAAACTATTTTTGTGGATTTTTAGAGTTTTTATGGGATTTTATAGGATAATAAAAACCCAGTTTTCAAGTCCTGAAATTTCAGTCTGCCAGGCTCTGGCGGTCGACCGGACCAGGAGCCGGTCGACCGGAACGGTCGACCGGATGTGCACAAGATGTGCACAAGGCCATATCAGTTGGCCGGTCGACCGAGCGGTCGACCGACTGAAGGCAACCCACTCTCGGGTTGTCCCGATCGACCGGGCGGTCGACCGGCCAGAGAGCCGTTGCTCTCTGGTTCTGGGCGCGGTCGACCGGTGCGGTCGACCGGCAGGCTCAACGGTCAATTTTTTGATTGTTGGCCGGTTGACCGGCCGGTCGACCGGAAGGTCAAAATTAACCTTTCTGCCAGCCAACGGGCAGAATTTTTATGGGGGCTATTTATACCCCATTTGAAGTGGGTTTTGGTAAAATTTTCAAGAAGAAAAATTTCCTACTTTTCTAGTGTTTTCATACAAGTTTCAAAAGAGTTTTAGAGCTTTAAAGATTTGATCTTTACTTTGTTTTAAAAGGGGTTGGAAAAATCAAGAAAAGAAAAGTCTTTTGGGATTGGTTTTTGATCTACATTTTTCTATTTATTCTAGAAGTTTTCCCAAATTTTTTCTTTGTGTTTTTGATTTTCAAACTCTTTGTTTTCCACACTTGAGCCTATCTTGCTATCCTATAGGATCTTTATTTTTGTGGGAAAATTAGTTTGTGGTTGTGGAAACCACCAAGTTGTTTTTGGGAATTTGTTTTTGGTCTAAAAATTCTATATCTATTTGGAGATTTTCCAAGTGATTTTCTTTGTTCAAAACACTTTGTTTTCTCACACTTGAGCTTATCTATCTGTCCTATCTATTAGGATTATTGTTTTGTGAGAAAGAGATAGTTTATGGTTGTGGAAACCACCAAGTTGTAAACCCTCCTAACTTGTGATATCCCTCTTGTGTAGAGGTTAATTTTTAGAGTGGTGGCTTTGTGCCCTATCCCTCTAGTGAGAGGTTGATTGGTTGTTTGGCTTTGTGCCTATCCCTCATTTGTGAGGTTGATTTGTGTGGCTTTGTGCCTAGCGTTGTGTTTGTAATTGAGAGAGGTTGTGTACTCCCGGTTGTATTGCCCCAAATCCTCAGTGGAGGTTCCCTGTGTGGGAGTCCTGTGTGGATAAGTTAGTGGAAATCCTTTTGTGTGAAGGCGAGGACGTAGAGCTGTGTGCTCGAACCTCGAATATATCCGTGTGTTTGCGATTGATTCACTTTCTCTAACTCTCTCTCTTTTACATTGTGCATCTATTCATATTGCCATATCATTTACATGCTTGTGTTGTTTGTGTGTGCCTCACTTGTGTTTAACCACGAGAGCTTCATATAGCACCTCAACTCTTATTCAGAGGAATCAAGAGGAGTTAGTCCAGAGCCCTTCACCGAGAATTCAGCTACACTCGTTGGTTACATTAAGTGTGTTGCAATTTTAGTTTTAATTTCCGCATATTGTACATTAGATTAGCCGTACACCTATTCACTCCCCCTCTAGGTGTACTTACAATTGGTATCAGAGCCTACGCTCCTGATATTAGGTTTAACCACCTAGGAGTGTGATCTTGTTTTGCTAATCTATCATTTGCTTTTGCACATTTATCTTGTTTACACACACTCATGGATTGCTTGACACCTCCCATGTTTGATGTTTCCAACATTGACATGTGGAATTTAGGATGTCCATGTACTTGAAAACCCTAGGCTTGCATGTTTTCCTTGCCGCTATCAAGAAATCCTATCTTGGTAATAGCAAGTATATAGAGGCCAATGTACAAGCCCTTGATGCACTTAGAAGCACGCTTAACAAAGAATATTTGTGCTTAGTTTCTAATTGTGATTCCGCCTTTGCAGTGTGGAACACGTTGACCTCCTCCGAGCTTCAATTGCCAATCCAAATGGAGAAGGAATCTAGTGAGGATGAATCCGAACAACGATGCTACATGGTCCAAAGGAATGACTCCCTTGAGGTACTTTCGGACACTCAACTAGATAGTGCTAGCTCTTCATTTGATGATCTTGATAGTATGGATGCCGATGCATTAAATGAAGAGTTATCTATTGTTTGTGAGAACCTCCTTGAAAATAAAAGTTTTGAAAAAGAAAACTTGTAAATTATCAAAAGAAAATAAGGATTTGTTTTCAAAACTTGAGTTGGCTTTACAAGAGAAGGTTGAGATTTCAAATGAGTGTGACTCTTTGAAAACCCAACTTGAACTTGTTTTTAATGAAAACAAAATTTTGAAAAATAAAAATGATTGCAATGAGGTTTTGAAGAAAAATGAGATCTTGTCTTCAAAACTTGATTTTGTTGTAAAAGAGAATGATTCTTTGAAATAAAAATTGCTTCAATTTTAAAGGATTTGGATTTGTTTTCAAAGAAATACTATTTTGCAAAATAATTTATCTACACATGTTTGCCATGCTAGTGTAGCTTCACCTAGCTTACCTATTGCATGCACCTCTTCTTCTAGAATTGATAATGATATATGTTTGTTAAAGAAGAGTGTGGATTGTTTTTGGGCTCCACTTTGAGCCATTGTGCTTTGAACCACACACGGTTGGAATCTATGTTTCGAAAGAAACAAGTTCCTCTTATGAATGCACACAAACCACGGCATACACATGCTTCCCACGTTCACTCCCATAACACGATGTATGCTCATGTGTACACTTGTACACATTGTGGAAGTAAGGGTCACTTTGCTAATTTTGTTATGATAGGATGCATGATTCAAATTTAGCAACTAAATTTGTTTGGGTTAGGAAAGGTGCTAACCCCCATAGACCCAAAAGAGTATGGGTACCAAAGACCACCCCTATGCTATTTGATGTAGTGTGGGCTCTCGCATGACGTGAGAGCGATGGTGCCTTGAGGTGGATGTGTTCCGAGCTTATAGAGGATAATTTGGATGCATCACTTTCAAGGGGAGTTTGGTGGGAGGACCACCTTATTTTTTTGGAGACATAGAGAGTTGCCTTTTTGGTTTTGGTAACGATCTCTTACTCTTCATTCATGTTTACATGCTTTTCACATTATTTATTTTAGCATGTTTTGATGTTTCATGATTAATATGTTAAATGCCATGTTTATTAGATTAGTGATATACATGTATAGTATTTGAGACACCCATGTTTAATATGGAATTATACCTTTGTGTTCTCACATTTGTTTTAGCTAATGTGTATATCATAGATCTAATATATGTGCATTTACATAATGATCATATGAGTTTTGTTTAAACATTTGCACTTCATGTTTTGATTACTTGTCTAGATGTTAGTTTTCATTAAAAACTTAGGTATATACTTGTACAACTAGTGAGCCACAAATAGACCATTATATGTTTGTGCTTAAATGCTTATTTGTACCCATTAGATGTACTAGTATAGTCTAGTTTTGATGATTCAAACATTTTGACTTGTATTCCCATTTTGTACATGTTTTTCATGTTTATGTTTAACTTCATGTATATGTCTATTTTAGCCAAACTAATAGTTATACATATACATCCTTGAGCCACTTGCCTTCATGCATATACTTTTGTGGACTCGTTATGATTGGATATGTATGTTGAAATACACCTAGAGGGGGGGTGAATAGGTGTAAATGCTAATCTAATGATCTTTTTAACTTAAGTGAATATGAGTGATGCAACGATCTCTCAAAACACGACTAAGAGCCGAATACCCCTTTCGAGGTTCTGAACTCCTTCCTCCCAATTCCCCTTGAATGGGTTAGAGGTGCGCAATGCAACCGTGTTGTATGAGATATGATCGAACAAGTAAAGAATGAAATGCTATGATGAAACACACACACAAGCAATCCAAGCAATCAAGGATATAGCAATACAATGCACACAATTAAGCCAAGCAAGTATAGATGAATTGCAATAGAAATATATGTAAGGCAATATGAACAATGCTCAAAACACAAACAAGTATATATGATGATATGAATGGATGATGCTTGCACAAATGTAAAAAGAGTAGAGTTGAGAGAAATTGGATCAAACGCAAAGACCAAGATGTGTTTCGAGGTTCGAGCCCTAGCTCTACATCCCCGCCTACACCACCGTGTAGGATTTCCCAATCCACTATAGGAGTACCAAACTCCTCTCTCAACCTTACAAAGCCACCGAGGCTATACAACCACAATCCACCCTCTACCGAAGAGGGATACGGCCCGTAGCCAAATACAACAAACACCTCTACCTAAGAGGCTCACAAACCAATCACAATACCACACTCGATCACCTCTACCGAAGAGGGATTCACAAAAGCAAGGAGGGTTTACAACAAGTGGTTCCACAACCACAAACTTCTCTTTTCTTTCTTTTTCTCTTTTCTTTTTCCACACAAAACAAAGATCCTAATAACTTAGGATAGAAGATATAGCTCAAGTGGAAAACTAAGTGTTTTGGAAAACAAGAACTCAAAGAAAACACTTGGGAAATTTCTTGTAAAAGATAAGGAATGAAAAGCTAATACATAAATCCCAAATTCCTATTTCTTTGATTTTTCCAAACCCTTAAAAAACACAAAGAATAAATCTTGTTAGCACTTAAAACTCTTTTAAAAACTTCCTTTTAGCTTCAGAGAATGTAAGAAAAACAGCCCAAAAAATCTTAGCCAAAAACTCCAAATATTGGGGTTTATATAGCCCCTAGAAAAATATAGCCGTTAGGCTGATGTGGCAGTTCTGACAGCCACCGGTCGACCGCCCGGTCGACCGCCAACGGTCAGAAAAGTGACCGTTGGGCACTACCGGTCGACCGGCCGGTCGACCGAAAACTTCCAGAGAGCAGAACTCTCACATCGGTCGACCGACCCGGTCGACCGGATCTGTGCCTAACAGACGTGCACGTCTGTGCACGTCGGTCGACCGGGTCGGTCGACCGGCCCCTTGGTGCGGTCGACCGACACGGTCGACCGACCAGCCTGTCAGCACAAATCAAGGTCAGAATTTTTGAAAAAAATATTTTATAAAAATCTTTTATCTTTTCTGAAAATTCCATAAAAATTGTTTTGTCATTTTATATTGAAACATAAACCTGTGATAAAAATTTCAAGACAATATATCAACATATCAATTCATTTTTGTGTCTTGCAAATTTTATCAAAAACAAATCCTGTATTTTTGTCAAACTTGATTTTTCCAAAACATGAATAGGATAGTCAAAATAAGTTTGTTTACCAAGTTAAAGCATGTATGTATAAATAGAAAACATCTACTATACATATAACATATGTAAACTTGTTTTGATCTATTATTCATGAAAACCAAATACCAAATCATAAAACGTGTGTGTTTTGTGCACTTGAGCATATCAACTAAACTAAGCTTTACACATGGATCTAAAACTCACAATCTAAACTAGATACCTAAGTCTTCTTGATGATCTTCATCTTCAAGTAGACTTGCTCCAAACTCCGTGATTCTCCAAGTGCAAAGGTATGATCTTTAAGCTTTGGCACCGGAATCATCATGATAAGCTTCTAAACATCTTGTTGAAGCTAATCACCAACTAATATCCTGTTAATGATCTGAAACTTAGAAACACAAGAATATTAGTAAACATAACTACATGAGTGTTGATCATCATCAAAACTAGAGTGGAAGGCCATTGGGCCAACAATCTCCCCCTTTTTGATGATGACAAAACTCATGGAGTTATATATGCATGGATTAAGTTAAGCTTCAAAAGCTCCCCCTTAACTCATGCATCACAATAAACATAATATATATGCAATGAAAGCACATGATACTAAACAAAAGCATGCATCATATCTTATTATTTATTTGCTATGCATGAACTTAGTATATGCAAAAACACAATTATGCATATATAAAAACAAAACTCAAATTCTTCTCCCCCTTTTTGTCAATCATCAACAAAGGGGTGAATAATCAAAAAACCATAAATAAAATGAGGGGTAAAAATCTTACTTCCCCTTTTTGTCAACCAAAACAATACAAACAATGTTCTCCCCCTTTTTGTCTAAAACAAAAAAAAATCAATAAGGGGTGACTACAAACATGATATCAATTAAAAATATGTCAATGAAGCATCTTGATACCAATAACAAGAATCAATATATGTTATATGCTATATACATTCATGAAGAGGAAGACGCTAAGTTAGCTTCCCTACACATATGCATTACATGAGAAGGGATGACAAGCCCCAATTCACATAACACATATTATGTAATGCATAAGAGGAGATGTGAAGCTCCCCCTACACACGTGTACCATATAAAGAAGAGATGTTAAGCTCCTCAATACACAATACACTCAACATGAATCTATATGTAAGAGAGATGTTAAGCTCTCCTTGCATATAGGCAATACAAAACACAAGTTCATATCAAATAATTTTTTTTTTTAAAAAAAAAACAAATCTTGATAAGCAAACATATAGTATATGATATACGTGTGTAAATCAACCACAAAAGATCACATATATGTATGAAAAGATAATATCAATTGTAAGTATATTTCATTTTGAATATATAAACAACTTTTAATCATAAAGTGTGGGAGTACAAATACCAATTGAAGGACAAAATATGAAATACTCATTTTCTCCCCCTTTATGAAATACAAACTAAAGTCATGCATAGTCTTGATAACAATTTAAAAGTAATCAATTTAAACAAAATTGAAACTCAAGCACTAGCATAACACAAACATATATATGTATGAAAGATAGATACCAATAGAAATGATATACTTGGAATTTAAAGCATACATACATAAAACATATATGAGTATACAAGAAGATCAAAATGATACCAATTGAAAGAGTTCAATGATACCAATTGACATAACAATAAGTTCAAGTGTATACATCATATTCTCTACCACCCAATCATAATTCAAGTTTTAAAGATTTTCAATTTAGGGCATACATGAACATGATCTCCCATCCTACCGCCCTTCGAAGGTAGGGGTTTTCAAAGATAGATTTGAAAATTATAGCTTAGTTTGAAAAACTCTACCAAAGTGAAGAACATCGCAACTAGTTAAATGGAAAACTTGTTAACTAGTACGAAATCCTTCAAGCAAGGAATAAAACAAAATTGTTTTCCATAAACATGAAATTCACATCATATCAAACACTCAAGTTCAATTAGGCATAAATAAGACTCATGAAAACAAAACATGAGCAAGCAATAGATGTGAGTGTACAAATAAAATATGAAGATCATAAATATGAAAATTAGGCAATAAGCTCAATTATTCTTTAAAACACGAAAATCATCAAAACTATCTAATCTTCAAGGCATATGTATGTCTAATACAAACTAAAGTATACATACATATCCAAAACTCAACGAGTCCACTAAAAGTAGATGCATGAAAGCACGTGGCTCAAAAAGGATGTATATGTATAAGATTAGTTTGAACTAGATAGACATATACATGAAGTTAAACATAAATACATCAAACATGAAAAATCAAATTTTCATTAAACAATCAAATTTTATTTCATGGTATATGTATGAATTGTCACTACACTAAGTATACATACATATCCCTAAATACAATTGAGTCCATAAATAGATTTTGCATTGAAGGCAAATGACTCAAGGGCTATACATGTATATCTTAATGTTTTGGCAAAATAAACATATACATGAAATGAAACACATATTTATCAAAACAAATTCAAAAATGGGAATACAAGTTTAAAATGTATGAATCATCAAAACTAGACTATACTAGCACATCTAATGGGTTCAAATAAGCATTCAATCTCTCAACATATATATTTATTTGTAGCCCACTCTATGTACAAATATATAACTAGTCTTAATGAAAACTAACATCTAAACACATATTCAAGACATGAAGTATCAAAACAAATACAAAAGTCATCATGATAAAACTAAAACATGATTACTATGTAAATTCACATGTATTAGATTCATGATGTACATTATAGCTAAACAAACGGTGAGAACACTAAATATGGGTTCATATAAGCATGTGTGTCTCAAATACTATACATGTATGTCAAGGATCTAATAAACATGGCATGTACATACTAATCCATAGACAATGAAAAACATGCTATAAACAATGAAATGGAAAGCATGTAACAAATAATAAGGAGTTAGGAATTGTTACCAAAACCTAGAAAGCAACCTCCTTGTCTCCAAAACTTGGTGGTCCTCTCCACCATCTTTTCCCTTGAAAGTGATGCATCCAATAGATTTCCTTTAAGTCCGGAACGCATCCACTCCAAGGTGTCATCACTCTCACGTCATGTGAGAGCCCCACTACATCATAAACAATAGGAGGGGTGATCTTTGGTACCCATACCTTCTTGGGTCCATGGGGGTTAGTCCCTTCTCTAACCCAAACAAACTTATTTGCTAAATTTACATTATTTAATCTATCAAAGCAAAATTAGCAAGGTGGCCATTACGACCACAATGTGTACATGTGTACACATGAGCATACATGTGTTGATGGTGTCCGTGAGGAGCATGTGTATGCCGTGGAGGGTGTGCATGCATAAAAGATGGAACTTGTTTCTTTCGAAGCAAAGTTTCCAACCGTGTATGGTTCATGGCACATTGGCTCATAGTGGAGCCCAAACAATCAACCTTCTTCTTAGCATGGATATATCATTGTTAATCAAAGAAGAAGTGTGGCATGCAATAGGTGTTCTAGGTGAAACTACCCTAGCATGGCAAACATGTGCATCCATATTATTTTTCAAAACAATATTTTTCTTTAAACAAATTTCTAATTCTTTTGAAATAAATTCAATTTCATTTTTCAAAGAATGGTTACTTTTTAAAACAAAATCAAGTTTTGAAGTTAAAGAATCATTTTTCTTCAAAACATCTTCACAATCATTTTTATTTTTCAAAATTTATTTTCATTTAAAGCAAGATTAAGTTGAGATTTTAATGAGTCCCTTTCATTAGCAATCTCATCCTTCTCTTGCAAAACAACATCAAGTCTAGCAATCAATTTTTATTTTCATTATTAATGCCTAGACTCTTCTTTTTCAACAAGTTATATTTTTCTATTAGTTTTTCACAAACTATAGATAGTTCTTCATTTAAAGCATGGGGATCAACAAAATCATTTGAAGAACTAGCACAATCATTACTATCTAGTTGAGTTTCCGATTGTACCTCAAGGGAGTCATTCCCTTGGACCATGTAGCATTGTTGTGATTCGGATTCTCCACTAGATTCCTCCTCTAGTTGAATTGGCACTTGAAGCTCGGAGGTGGTGGTTGTTGTTAACTTGTTCCACACTGCAAAAGCGGAATCAAGATTAGAAACACGTAAAAGATATTCTTTAGGAAGTGTGCTTCTAATAGCCTTTAGGGCTTGTGCATTGGCCCCTATATGATTGCAATCACTAAGGAAGGATTCCTTGGTAATAGCAAGATAAATTTTATGACCTAGGGTTTGTAAATAAACAGTCATCCTAATCTTCCAAACATGAATGTTGGAAGGGTCATACATAGGTGGGGTCATGAAGTCCATGGTATAAACTAAATGTGTGCAAACAAGCAAATGCAAAAGAGATTAGCAAGCAAATGGATCACTCCTAGGATGTTAAGCCTAATATCAGGAGCACTAGCTCTGATACCAATTGAAATACACCTAGAGGGAGGGTGAATAGGTGTAAATGCTAATCTAATGATCTTTTTAAACTTAAGTGAATATGAGTGATGCAACGATCTCTCAAAACACGACTAAGAGCCGAATACCCCTTTCGAGGTTCTGAACTCCTTCCTCCCAATTCCCCTTGAATTGGTTAGAGGTGCGCAATGCAACCGTGTTGTATGAGATATGATCGAACAAGTAAAGAATGAAATGCTATGATGAAACACACACACAAGCAATCCAAGCAATCAAGGATATAGCAATACAATGCACACAATTAAGCCAAGCAAGTATAGATGAATTGCAATAAAAATATATGCAAGGCAATATGAAACAATGCTCAAAACACAAACAAGTATATATGATGATATGAATGGATGATGCTTGCACAAATGTAAAAAGAGTAGAGTTGAGAGAAATTGGATCAAACGCAAAGACCAAGATGTGTTTCGAGGTTCGAGCCCCTAGCTCTACATCCCTGCCTACACCACCGTGTAGGATTTCCCAATCCACTATAGGAGTACCAAACTCCTCTCTCAACCTTACAACCACCGAGGCTATACAACCACAATCCACCTCTACCGAAGAGGGATACGGCCCGTAGCCAAATACAACAAACACCTCTACCTAAGAGGCTCACAAACCAATCACAATACCACTCCGATCACCTCTACCGAAGAGGGATTCACAAAAGCAAGGAGGGTTTACAACAAGTGGTTCCACAACCACAAACTTCTCTTTTCTTTCTTTTTCTCTTTTCTTTTTCCACACAAAACAAAGATCCTAATAACTTAGGATAGAAGATATAGCTCAAGTGGAAAACTAAGTGTTTTGGAAAACAAGAACTCAAAGAAAACACTTGGGAAATTTCTTGTAAAAGATAAGAATGAAAAGCTAATACATAAATCCCAAATTCCTATTTCTTTGATTTTTCCAAAACCCTTAAAAAACACAAAGAATAAATCTTGTTAGCACTTAAAACTCTTTAAAAAACTTCCTTTTAGCTTCAGAGAATGTAAGAAAAACAGCCCAAAAAATCTTAGCCAAAAACTCCAAATATTGGGGTTTATATAGCCCCTAGAAAATATAGCCGTTAGGCTGATGTGGCAGTTCTGACAGCCACCGGTCGACCGGGCCGGTCGACCGCCAACGGTCAGAAAAGTGACCGTTGGGCACTACCGGTCGACCGCCCGGTCGACCGAAAACTTCCAGAGAGCAGAACTCTCACATCGGTCGACCGACCCGGTCGACCGGATCTGTGCCTAACAGACGTGCACGTCTGTGCACGTCGGTCGACCGGGTCGGTCGACCGGCCCCTTGGTGCGGTCGACCGACACGGTCGACCGACCAGCCTGTCAGCACAAATCAAGGTCAGAATTTTTGAAAAAAATATTTTATAAAATCTTTTATCTTTTCTGAAAATTCCATAAAAATTGTTTTGTCATTTTATATTGAAACATAAACCTGTGATAAAAATTTCAAGACAATATATCAACATATCAATTCATTTTTGTGTCTTGCAAATTTTATCAAAAACAAATCCTGTATTTTTGTCAACTTGATTTTTCCAAAACATGAATAGGATAGTCAAAATAAGTTTGTTTACCAAGTTAAAGCATGTATGTATAAATAGAAAACATCTACTATACATATAACATATGTAAACTTTTTTGATCTATTATTCATGAAAACCAAATACCAAATCATAAAACGTGTGTGTTTTGTGCACTTGAGCATATCAACTAAACTAAGCTTTACACATGGATCTAAACTCATAATCTAAACTAGATACCTAAGTCTTCTTGATGATCTTCATCTTCAAGTAGACTTGCTCCAAAACTCCGTGATTCTCCAAGTTCAAAGGTATGATCTTTAAGCTTTGGCACCGGAATCATCATGATAAGCTTCTAAACATCTTGTTGAAGCTAATCACCAACTAATATCCTGTTAATGATCTGAAACTTAGAAACACAAGAATATTAGTAAATATAACTACATGAGTGTTGATCATCATCAAAACTAGAGTGGAAGGCCATTGGCCAACATATGTATTCTTTAGTTTGTACAAGACATACATATGCCTTGAAGATTAAATTGTTTTGATGATTTTCATTGTTTTTAAAGAATTTCTTATTGAGCCCGATTGCCTAGTTTCATGATTATGTTTTTCACATAACTTGTACACTCACTTTATTCAATGTTTTCTCATAATTTTGTTTTCATGAGTACAATTTGTGCTATATAGATTTTGGGTGTTGGTGATCATGTGACTTACATATTCTTCGTGAAATATATTTTTTTTTTATTCCTTACTGAAGGATTTCGTACTAGTTTACAAATTTTTCATATAACTAGTTCGTATTCTTCGTTTTAGTAGAGTTTTCAAATATGCTAAACCTATTTTCAAATTTATTTTTAAAAACCCCTACCCATCCAAGGGCGGTTGGTTGGGCGACCATGCCTTGTATGCTAATTATTAAAAATCTATTTAAAACATGTGCATGAAATGGGTGGTAGGAAGTATGAGGTATACACTTGATCTTATTATAATTTCAATTGGTATCATTGGATCTTTTCAATTGGTATCAATATTGACATTTTTTTTGTATACTCATATATATTTTTATATATGTATGCTTACTCTTCAAATAGTATCAATTTCGATTGGTATTCATTTTTCATACATATATATGCTTTATTTGTGCTTACTATATTTCTATATCTTTGAGCACAAATTTTAGTTATGCTAAGCTTGATTTCTTAAAAGACTATTATATTTCAATTGATTAGTTTTCAATTGGTATCCTAATCAAGCTTATGCATCATTTTATTTTGTATTTCATAAAGGGGGAGAAAATTCATATTTCACCTTTCAATTGGTTTTGGTATTCTACTCCCATACTTTATGATGAAAAATAATTGAAAAATTAATATTGACTTTAATTTGATATCATATCTTCAATTGGTTTATGTTTGTCAAATTGGTATCAAAAGAGTAAAGTATTTCAATTGGTACTAATTCTTACAATTGGTATCACAAATTTTCAACTGGTACTAATTTTTACAATTGGTATCAAGATTTTCTATATGGTTTCATCTTTCAATTGATATCAAGATTTTGTTTGGTTTCTTCAAAAATGTTTTATGTACCTTCAATTAGTATTTTCCATTGTTTCTTCAAGATTGGTTTTCAATGCCTTATTTACTTTCAATTGGTTTAGCTATTTGTTTACTTTCAATTGATATCATGATGCCCTAAATTAATATTTTTTTTTAATTGGTATCATAATGATTGATTTCACCCCTTGAGTATTTTTGTTTCGGACAAAAAGGGGGAGATCATTGTTTTATTGGTTTTCTTTGACCCCTTTGTTGATGATTGACAAAAAGGGGGAGAAGTATTTGAGTTTATATGCATGTTTTTATAGTATTTGAGTTTATATGCATGTTTTTTTGTTTATATGCATGTTTTTATATTGGTATTAAGAGAGTTTGTTTTAAGTTTTTTATTGGTATGAAGTTTTATTATTGGTATCAAGAGCATTTTTTAAAGAACATGTTTATGTAAAGTTTTATTGGTATCAAGAACATTTTTTTAAAAGAACATATTTATGTTAAGTTTACATTTTCAATTGGTATTTAAGAACATGTTTATGAGAATAAGAAATAATTTGTTTTGGTATCAAGAGCATGTTCATTGTTTTATGCATGTTTATGCATTCCATGCTTAATATTCATTGCATATCTTAATGTTTATTGCTATGCATGAGTTAAGGGAGCTTCCTTGAAGTTTAACTTTAATCCATGCATATATAACTCCATGAGTTTTGTCATCATCAAAAAGGGGAGATTGTTGGCCCAGAGGCCTTCCACTCTAGTTTTGATGATGATTAACACATGTAGTTATAGTTTACTAATAATCTTGTGATATTTAGTTTCAGATATTTTACCAAGATATTAGTATGTGAAAGCTCTAACTAATGCTCTTTCACATGGTGATTCAAGAGTCCGAGCATCAAGTTCATATCTAGCACTCGTTGGAGTCAAGCTCGGTGGATCACGTTTGGATCGAGTCGGCTTAAAGACGGAGTTCGTCAAGAAGACTTGGGTATATTATTTAGTTTATAGTTTAGATCCATTTTTAAAGATTAGTAGTGTGGTATGCTCAAGTTCACAACACACACACTTGTTTAAAGTTTCATGTTTTGGTTTTCGATTTTTGTTTAATCGATCTTGGTTTTCATGAATAGACAGAATAAACAAGTTTACATGGTTTAATGTATATTAGATTTGTTCTATATACATCTATACTTCAACTAGTTAAACAAACTTAGTTTGATAGTCTATTTCTGAGTTTGAAGTTTTGGTATTTCAACAAAACGTATTTTTGGATTTTAAGTCAAAAACATTGATATATATCTTTCATGTATATTGGATTATATCCATATACTATATGCCTCAATGTTGTTTCATATTATGTTTTTGTATTTGGATGAGTTTTGGACAAAACAAATTTTCAATTCAAAAATCTAAGTTTTGGAAAATACGGAATTTGGTTTTCGGCAAAATTTCTATGTTACAAAAATGGTTCAAATTGTTTGAAATATGTGTTGAATTTTTCTACACATGTTTGTATATCAAAGTATTATACTGAAACTATTTTTGTGGATTTTTAGTTTTTATGAGATTTTATAGGATAATAAAAACCCAGTTTTCAAGTCTTGAATTTCAGTCTGCCAGGCTCTGGCGGTCGACCGACCGGTCGACCGGACCAGGAGCCGGTCGACCGGAATGGTCGACCGGATGTGCACAAGACGTGCACAAGGCCATATCAGTTGGCCGGTCGATCGAGCGGTCGACCGACTGAAGGCAACCCACTCTCGGTTTGTCCCGGTCGACCGGGCGGTCGACCGGCCAGAGAGCCGTTGCTCTCTGGTTCTGGGCGCGGTCAACCGGCATGCTCAACGGTCAATTTTTTGACCGTTGGCCGGTCGACCGGCCGGTCGACCAGAAGGTCAAAATTGACCTTTCTGCTAGCCAACGGGCAGAATTTTTATGGGGGCTATTTATACCCCATTTGAAGTGGGTTTTGGTAAGAATTTTCAAGAAGAAAAATTTCCTACTTTTCTAGTATTTTCATACAAGTTTCAAAAGAGTTTTAGAGCTTTAAAGATTTGATCTTTACTTTGTTTTAAAAGGGGTTGGAAAAATCAAGAAAAGAAAAGTCTTTTGGGATTGGTTTTTGATCTACATTTTTCTATCTATTCTAGATTTTCCCAAGAGTTTTTCTTTGAGTTTTTGATTTTCAAACTCTTTGTTTTCCACACTTGAGCCTATCTTGCTATCCTATCTATAGGATCTTTATTTTTGTGGGAAAATTAGTTTGTGGTTGTGGAAACCACCAAGTTATTTTGGGAATTTATTTTTGGTCTAAAAATTCTATATCTATTTGGAGATTTCCCAAGTGATTTTCTTTGTTCAAAACACTTTGTTTTCTCACACTTGAGCTTATCTATCTATCCTATCTATTAGGATCATTGTTTTGTGAGAAAGAGATAGTTTGTGGTTGTGGAAACCACCAAGTTGTAAACCCTCCTAACTTGTGATATCCTTCTTGTGTAGAGGTTGATTTTTAGAGTGGTGGCTTTGTGTCCTATCCCTCTAGTGAGAGGTTGATTGGTTGTTTGGCTTTGTGTCTATCCTCATTTGTGAGGTTGATTTGTGTGGCTTTGTGCCTAGCGTTGTGTTTGTAATTGAGAGAGGAGTTGTGTACTCCCGGTTGTATTGCCCCAAATCCTCAGTGGAGGTTCCCTGTGTGGGAGTCCTGTGTGGACAAGTTAGTGGAAATCCTTCTGTGTGAAGGCGGGGACGTAGAGCTGTGTGCTCGAACCTCGAAACATATCCGTGTGTTTGCGATTGATCCACTTTCTCTAACTCTCTCTCTTTTACATTGTGCATCTATTCATATTGCCATATCATTTACATGCTTGTGTTGTTTGTGTGTGCCTCACTTGTATTTAACCACGAGAGCTTCATATAGCACCTCAACTCTTATTCAGAGGAATTAAGAGGAGTTAGTCCAGAGCCCTTCACCGGGAATTCGGCTACACTCGTTGGTTACATTAAGTGTGTTGCAATTTTAGTTTTAATTTCCGCATATTGTACATTAGATTAGCCGTACACCTATTCACCCCCCTCTAGGTGTACTTACGGATAGTTGCGTTATGATAGGATACCAAGTCTTCATGTCTGACTTCATACTCCCCGCGAACATGGTTAACGATGAGTTTTGAATCACTGTATGCTTTGAGATTTTTAACGCCAATCTCATCGACGATTTGCTTCCCAATCAAGAGAGCATTGTGTTCCGTAACATTGTTCGAACATGGCTCAGTTAATGAGAATGCACGAGGGACTACGTAGTTCTGTGAGAAGACAAGTACTACCCCCACTCTTGCTACAATATTTCCTCGCGGACCTGTTCTCGATGCGCCGTCGAAGAAGAGTTGCCACACCTGTTTTTTGAAAGATGTCTGGGTCTTGCAAACTTAAGCGACCACATATAGGAGATCTTTATAAAGTTTGGTCGTCCTTGGATCTGTGCTCAGCTAAGAAATCTGTCAACACTTGTCCCTTCACAGCTTTTTTTAGCAAGAATTACATCTCATTTTGGGAGAGCAACATGGCCCATTTTGCCATTCGATCATTCAGTAATGATGGCTTTATCATAAGCAATCTTAAAGAATTGACTTTTAATATGACGTGCATGGTTTGGCCTGCCAAGTAACGTTCCATCTCCTGGATGGCGAATATTAATGCCAAGCATTCTTTTTTGATTGGGTTTTACCAATGTTCGGCTCCGATCATAGTTCTACTCAAGTAGTAGATTGCCTGCTCGCATCCATGATCATTATTCTGAGCTAGTAAAGCTCCTAAAGAATGATCCATAACTCGAATATAAATTAGGAAAGGTTTTCCTGGCACCGGAGCTATAAGGACAGGTGGACACGTGAGGTACCGCTTGATTTTCTCAAACGCTTATTTGCAAGCATCGTCCCAGATGAATGATTCACCCTTCTTCATCAATTTGGTGAAGGGTTGGCATCATCCTGAGAGATTTGAGATTCACCTTTGGATATATGCTAGTCGCCCTTGCAATCCTCTAGCTCTCTAAGATTCCTTGGAGGTTGCATCTTCTGAACAGCGTGGACTTTCTCTGGGTTGACGTAGATTCCTTTGGATGTGACGACAAACCCTAAGATTTACCGCTGGCTACTCTCAGGAAGAATTTGGTGAGATTCATCTTCAATTGATGCGCCCGCATGATATCGAATATTGTCTTAAGATCTGCTATGTGATCGCCTTTGGCACGGCTTTTCACTACAATATCATCTAAGTAGCATTCCACTGTTTTGCGTATATGCTCGTGAAAAATTGCATTCATAGTTCTCATGTATGTCGCCCCTGCATTCTTCAATCTGAAGGGTATAACAGTATAACAATACACCCCCAATGATGTCCTGAAAAATGTATGCTTCTCATCGTCATGGTACATTTTAATTTGATTGTACCCAGAGAATCCGTCCATGAAAGACATGCATTCAAACCCATACGTGTTGTCTATCATGACATCGGTGATTGGAAGGGGGAACTCATCTTTAGGGCACACCTCATTTAGATCATAGAAATAAATGCAAACCCAGATCTTCCCATTCTTCTTGGTGACGGGGACGATTTTGGCTACCCAATCAGGGTGTTGTTCTTCCCTGATAAAACCGGAGTTTATAAGCTTCTTGACTTCTGACAGGATCGCTTCCATTATCTCCGAGCGGAACCGTCATTACTGTTGCTTGAGGGGCTTCGTATCCGAATTGATGTTGAGACGATGATAGCCACTTAAGGATCAAGCCCAGGCATATCCTCATAGTTCCAAGCGAAAACATCTATATACTCTCACACATGAGATATTAGATCTGAAAATCACCTAGAGGGGGGGTGAATAGGTGATAATGCTAATCAATGCCCAAATAAAAATTATGATGCAACAATCTCCCAAAACAAGACTAGAAGCCGGATTCCCCGTGAAGGGCTCTGAACTCCTTCCTCGTGATTCCTCTGGATATGAGTTGGAGGTGCACAATGCAATCTTGTTGTATGGGACTATGATTGACAAGATGAATGAAAACAAGTGAATATTGCAATGAAAATAGAAAGCAAGTAATAAGAGCAATGAAAGTAAAGCAAGAAGCAAGAGCAAGTAAACCAAAGGCAAACACCAAGATTTTTCCGAGGTTCGAGCACCCAGCTCTACGTCCCCGCCTTCCCCAGAAGGATTTCTAACCACTATAACTTCACAAAGATGTTACAAATACACCGGAGTACCCAACTCCACAATCTCAAGTACAAGTTCTCTCTTGGTGATCAAAAGACCACAAACTCTCTTTTGAAAATGTCTCTTCCCTTACAAAGATCCTTGTAGAATGATGAGAGGATTGAAGCTCTTGTGTGTAAGTGAAAAGAAAAGAAATCAGAGAGTTTTGAAAAACACTTCAGAAAATGAGAGAGATTTTCAGCACAAAAACCAAGAAATGATTCTCTTTGAATGCCTTAAACTTTTGGAATTTTTGTAAATTTTTCTAGTCATCAACCTCTCCCTAAACACCCTTATTTATAGTAGAGGGCTAGGGCTAAAAGATAAAACTCACTTAAGACTAATTAGGAAGTATTATGATCAGAAAATATCATTTAACCCCTTTTAGAAAGAAAAGACAAAAATAAAACAACTCAGAAAACTAGCCATTACTGTTCAAACGGCTCTCTCGGTCGACCGGTCGGTCGACCGACGTTCAAAAAATAAGAGCCGTTGCCGGCTCTCGGTCGACCGCATGGTCGACCAAAAATACAGAGAGCAAACGACTTACAGTCAAGCAGGTTTCGGTCGACCGCTCGGTCGATCGTGAAACGTGCACACGGATACGCACCTGCTGCCAGAACCTCGGTCGACTGGGACGGTCGACCGACTTGACCTGACACAGGGTCGGTCGGCCGGTCGGTCGACCGGCTCTGGTCAAAAGTCCAAACTGAAACAGAATTTTGAAGGGATTTCAAAATTAAACAAAGTAGTTTTGAGTAGAGATATATATAAAACATAAAATAAGTTTGTAGGCAGAAGATTGTATACAAAATATTTTTGTACATATTATAGGAAATATTTTTGGAATAAGATGTGTGCAAAAACGTGTGTGATAGAGCTTCAAACCTATTCACTATTCTTTAACAAAACTATAAAACTAGAAACAATTCTAATGAAAATCCTGAGCAATCTTGAAGTCTTGAGCCATGCAATGCCCTGCATGAGCCTTCTCTTCTATGTTCCTTCCTTGATGTGCAAAACGCCTTCTTTGCTCCATGAACTTAGAAATTCTTGCAATAGCTAAGCAATGGCCTCCAATATGGTACTAACCTAAAACTTATCTTAAACAAACTAATTAGTACCAATAGCTCTTATTTGTTTTGTTATCATCAAAACTCTAAACAAATGGAGAGTGTAACCTTTTGGGCCAACAATCTCCCCCTTTTTGATGATGACAAAACAAATAGGCTATAACAAAAATAAAAGAGAGGGTGTAAGCTCCCCCTCAAATTATGCCATGTTTAACAAAGAAAAATCATATGAGTTGCAAGCAAAAACCATGAGACTAAAAATCATAAACACCATATGATATAAAACACTTGCAAAACACTTAAACTCAAATTAAACTCAAATAGAAGAATTCATGAAAACACATCAAAAACTAAAAACATATGTAAACTCTAAAAACATATATAAACACATATGGAACCAAAACCATATGAACTCATATTTTCATACATAAACTCATTCTCCCCTTTTTGTCATACATCAAAAGGGTTAAGAAAAATATTTTTATTCAATAACACAAACATTGAGTTCACCACAAATAAAAGAAAATCTAGCAAAATCAAGTGGTTTAGTGAAAATATCGGCAAGTTGCAAATCCGTAGAAACATAATCAATATCTATATTGCCTTTCTCAAAATGATCTCTAAGAAAGTGATATCTAATCTCAATGTGCTTGGTCTTACTATGTTGATTTGCATTCTTAGTCATATGTATAGTACTAGTATTATCACAAAATATTTTTATATGGTTATAATGCAAATCATAATCAATGAGAGTATGTTTCATCCAAAGGACTTGTGCACAACAAGCCCCCGCGGCAACATACTCCGCCTCGGCGGTTGAGAGAGCTACGGAATTTTGTTTCCTAGAGAACCATGAAACAAGACAATTACCAAGAAATTGACATGTCCCACTAGTACTCTTTCTATCTACTCTACAACCCGCATAGTCGGCATCCGAATAACTCGTCATTGAGAAATCTCCAGTTTTCGGATACCAAAGACCCATTCCAATTGTGCCCTTAATATAACGAATAATGCGTTTTACCGCAATAAGATGGGACTCTTTGAGACACGATTGAAATCTAGCACAAAGACACACACTAAACATTATGTCCGGCTACTTGCCGTCAAATACAAAAGACTACCTATCATGCTTCTATACATTTAATATCAACATTTTTACCTTGGTCATCCTTATCAAGCTTGGTTGTAGTTGCCATGGGAGTGTTGCAAACTTTAGAGTCTTCAAGTCCAAACTTCTTTACGAGTTCCTTTGCGTACTTGGCTTGACATATGAAATTCCCATCTTGCAATTGCTTGATTTGGAGTCCAAGAAAGAAATTCAATTCACCCATGGAAGACATTTCAAACTCACATTGCATAACCTTTTCAAACTCCTTGCATAAAAACTCATTAGAAGATTCAAAAATTATATCATTAACATAAATTTGCACAATTAAAATGTCATTATCAACATGCTTAGTAAAAAGAGTTGTGTCTACTTTGCCTTTAACAAAATCATTTGAAATGAGAAAACTAGAAAGCCTTTCATACCAAGCTCTTGGAGCTTGTTTCAATCCATACAAAGCTTTATCAAGTTTAAAAATAAAATTAGGATGAACATGATCAACAAAACCGGGAGGTTGTTCAACATAAACTTCTTCATTTATAAAACCATTCAAAAATGTACTTTTCACATCCATTTGAAAAAGTTTAAAATTTTTAAAAGATGCAAAAGCTAGTGTCATTCGTATGGCTTCAAGCCGTGCTATGGGTGCAAAGGTCTCCTCAAAGTCAATTCCCTCAACTTGAGTGTAACCTTGGGCCACTACCTAGCTTTATTCCTAATGACATTACCGGATTCATCCATCTTGTTTCTAAAGATCCACTTAGTACCAATTATTGGTCTATCGTAGGGCCTAGGAACAAGGTGCCAAACTTGGTTGCGCTCAAATTGATTGAGTTCCTCTTGCATGGCTAGCAACCAATATGAGTCCGCCTCGGCTTCGAGGATGCTTTTGGGTTCAAAATGAGAAATGAAAGCAAAGTTACCACATAAGTCATGGAGTGTGGAGCGAGTTGTTACCCCTTTAGATGTATCACCTAGGATGAGCTCCTTGGGATGATTTGTAGTATATCTCCAAGCTTTAGGAAGCGGTTGAGAGCTTTCCTATTTATCCTCTAGAACATCACCAATGGATTCTTGCATATCTTCTTGAGCGGGTGAGTCCTTCAAGGATAGTCTCTCCATGTCTTCACCTAATGGGTCAATCTCTACAACATTCTCAACAACCACATTAGATTTTTCAAACTTAACATGCATGGATTCTTCAATGGTAAGTGAAGATCTATTGAATACTCTATAAGCTTTGCTAGTAGAAGAATATCCAACAAAGATTGCTTCATAAGCCTTAGCATCAAATTTACCCAAGTTATCTTTAGTATTCAAAACAAAACACTTGCATCCAAAAACTTTAAAATATGCAACATTTGGTTTTCTAGAATGATACATTTCAAAAGATGTTTTGGAAGAATTCTTACACAAATAAATACGATTTGAAATATAGCATGCGGTGTTTACGGCCTCGGCCCATAAATATTGAGGGAGGTCATATTCACTAATCATGGTCCTAGCCATCTCTTGAAGTGTTCTATTTTTCCTTTCTACAACTCCATTTTGTTGTGGAGATCTAGGACATGACATTTCATGCTTGATTCCCTTTTCATCACAATAAGTCATGAAGAGTTGGTTAACAAACTCACCACCTCTATCACTTCTTATTTTCAAAATCGAAAAACCTTTTTCTTTTTCAACCCTTTTTCGAAAAACTTTGAAATGAGAAAAAGTTTGATCTTTGTGTTCCAAAAAGAAAACCCAAGTGAAACGGGAAAAATCATCAACTAAAACAAATGCAAATCTACTACCATTTAAGCTCTTAGTTTTAGTTGGTCCAAAAAGATCCATATGAATTAATTCTAATGGCCTAGTTGACATGATATCCTTGATTGGTTTGAAGGAAGACTTGATTTGTTTTCCAAGTTGGCACGCACCACAAATGCGGTCTTTCTCAAACTTCAAGCAAGGTATACCCTTCACCAATTCCTTAGAATTAATCCTAGAAAGATGGTCAAAAGATGCATGTCCTAATCTTCTATGCCAAAGCCAAGAATTTTCATCAAAAGCATTCAAGCATTTAGTAGAACAATCTAAATTAAGCATGTCAATGATATAAATATTATTGTCACGAAAACCGGTGAGAATACAATCATTGGTTTTAACATCAAAAATCTTGCAAGAAGAATCATCAAACACAACTTTAAGTCCACGGTCACAAAGTTGACTAATACTAAGTAAGTTATGCTTCAAACCATCAACAAGAACTACATTTTCTATAATAGGAGATGCACCAATTTGAATGTTACCTATACCGATGATAGTGCCCTTGGAGTCATCCCCAAAGGTGACGGTGCCACCTTCCATGTACCTTGATAGGGTTGTAAAGTTGTTGATATCCCATGTCATGTGTCTTGAACAACCACTATCAAGGTACCACTGCTCCCTACGTCTTGGAGCCTTGGTGTGTACCTACATCAAATAATTTAGGACTTGATTTTGGTACCCACATTTTCTTGGGTCCTAAAGTGTTAGTGTCATGAACCCATACAAGATTATATGTTCTATTAACTTGGTCATAACAAAACTTAGCCAAATGTCCATTTTTACCACAATAAGTACATCTATACACTCTACCATATTTAAAAGCATAGTGAGTGTGTGACTTGTGAGCATGTGTGGATTTAGCATGAGTGTTGTGTGTAGTGTGAGCATGAGGAATTTTGACATGAGAAGCTTTAGCATGAGAGGTGTGCTTTTTAGAAAACATTTCTTCAAGTTTCTTAGTGTTAAAAGCACAATCCTTCAAAACCTTTTCAAAATCAACGATTCTAGTTTTTAAAGAAGAAAGTTCTTTTTCATCAATCTTAGGAAATTTTGCTTTACATGCAACTTTGTAAGCACTAAATTCATTTTGAGTAGAAATGAGATTGGAAGAAATTTTATCTTTTTCTCTAGAAACAATAGCAAGTTGATTTTTGAGAAAACAACTTCCTTTTCCAATTTAGAGCATTCAATCTTTTTATTATCATAGGTTTCGAAGAGTTCAATAAAAGCATGTACAAGAACCTCTTTACTTAATTCATCTTCTTCATCAAGAGGTTGTGAGGTTACCTTTGGTGTGTTTGCCATGAAACACATGTTCGCCGTGTCCACCTCATCTTCGGATTCGCTTTCCGAATCCCATGTCGCTTTGTAGGCTTTCTTTTCGACCGGCTTCTTTGGCTTGAAGGAGGAAGTCATCTTCTTCTTAAAATCCGGGCAATCCGCCATGATGTGTCCGGGCTTTCGGCAATTGTAGCAAATGATTCTTCTCTCCTCTTTTCTTCAAACTTCCTTCTAAAGTTGAGCTTGTTCTTCTAGTACATTCTTTTCACATTTTGCACAAGAAGGGAGAGCTCCTCATCTTCTTCTTCATCTTCTTCATCGTCATCAAGAGTGGATGAAGACTTGAAAGCAATAGATTTCTTCTTTTGAGGAGCGGCATCTTCTCTTGCCTTCTTTTCCATCTCATGAGTCTTCAAGTTGCCGATGAGACTTATGAGATCCATTTCATCCTTGTCGTTCAATTCTTTTAAGGTGGTGGCCTTTATCTCCCATGATGAAAGAAGAGCCCGAATCACTTTCTGCACCTTTTGGTCATTTGAAATATCATCACCTAAAGAAGAAAGAGCATTGGTGATTTTAGTAAACCTTGTAATCATGCAATCAATGGATTCATCATCAATCATTTTAAAGGATTCATATTGGGACCTCAAGAGATCTATCTTAGCTCTCTTGACTTGTGATGTCCCTCGTGTGTGACCAACAAGTGTTGCCAAATCTCATAGGCAGATTAGCAATGAATTACCCGTATAAGGTCATCCTCATTCAAGGCGGTTAGAAGGGAATTTGGGCCTTGGAGTTAGCCTCATATTCTCTAAAGGTAAATTCGGTCCATGTGCTTTCATCACTATCGGGTACAACATAGGGTTTGGTCAAGGATTTAGCTACTAAGCTTCCTAAAGATTATAGGAAAATAGTCATCCTAACCTTCCAAATAGGGAAATTAAGTCCATCAAATTTAGGAGGGGTTTTGATGTTATCGGCCATGTTTACTAGTGAATGAATGGATGAATGCAAATGTTGATTAGCAAATTTTAAGGATCTCTCTAAGGATGTTAAGCCAAACCTAGAGTCCAAGCTCTGATACCAATTGAAAATCACCTAGAGGGGGGGTGAATAGGTGATAATGCTAATCAATGCCCAAATAAAAATTATGATGCAACAATCTCCCAAAACAAGACTAGAAGCCGGATTCCCCGTGAAGGGCTCTGAACTCCTTCCTCGTGATTCCTCTGGATATGAATTGGAGGTGCACAATGCAATCTTGTTGTATGGGACTATGATTGACAAGATGAATGAAAACAAGTGAATATTGCAATGAAAATAGAAATCAAGTAATAAGAGCAATGAAAGTAAAGCAAGAAGAAAGAGCAAGTAAACCAAACGTAAACACCGAGATTTTTCTGAGGTTCGAGCACCCAGCTCTACGTCCCCGCCTTCCCCAGAAGGATTTCTAACCACTATAACTCAAAGATGTTACAAATACACCGGAGTACCCAACTCCACAATCTCAAGTACAAGTTCTCTCTTGGTGATCAAAAGACCACAAACTCTCTTTTGAAAATGTCTCTTCCCTTACAAAGATCCTTGTAGAATGATGAGAGGATTGAAGCTCTTGTGTGTAAGTGAAAAGAAAAGAAATCAGAGAGTTTTGAAAAACACTTCAGAAAATGAGAGAGATTTTTAGCACAAAACCAAGAAATGATTCTCTTTTGAATGCCTTAAACTTTTGGAATTTTTGTAAATTTTTCTAGTCATCAACCTCTCCCTAAACACCCTTATTTATAGTAGAGGGCTAGGGCTAAAAGATAAAACTCACTTAAGGCTAATTAGGAAGTATTATGATCAGAAAATATCATTTAAACCCCTTTTAGAAAGAAAAAGACAAAAATAAAACAACTCAGAAAACTAGCCGTTACTGTTCAAACGGCTCTCTCGGTCGACCGGTCGGTCAACCAACGTTCAAAAATAAGAGCCGTTGCCAGCTCTCGGTCGACCGCACGGTCGACCGAAAAATACAGAGAACAAACGACTTACAGTCAAGCAGGTTTCGGTCGATCGCTCGGTCGACCTGAAACGTGCACACAGATACGCACCTGCTGCCAGAACCTCGGTCGACTGGGACGGTCGACCGACTTGACCTGACACAGGGTCGGTCGGCCGGTCGGTCGACCGGCTCAGGTCAAAAGTCAAAACTGAAACAGAATTTTGAAGGGATTTCAAAATTAAACAAAATAGTTTTGAGTAGAGATATATATAAAACATAAAAATAAGTTTGTAGGCAGAAGATTGTATACAAAAATATTTTTGTACATATTATAGGAAATATTTTTGGAATAAGATGTGTGCAAAAACGTGTGTGATAGAGCTTCAAACCTATTCACTATTCTTGAACAAAACTATAAAACTAGAAACAATTCTAATGAAAAATCCTGAGCAATCTTGAAGTCTTGAGCCATGCAATGCCTTGCTAGAGCCTTCTCTTCTATGTTCCTTCCTTGATGAGCAAAACGCCTTCTTTGCTCCATGAACTTAGAAATTCTTGCAATAGCTAAGCAATGGCCTCCAAATATGGTACTAACCTGAAACTTATCTTAAACAAATTAATTAGTACCAAATAGCTCTTATTTGTTTTGTTATCATCAAAACTCTAAATAAATGGAGAGTGTAACCTTTTGGGCCAACAAGATCTTCCTTCTCAGGGGGTGATAAGCTTTTTCTTATAAAGATGAGCTTGGGATTAGCTTCATCTCCCAGATTAATCCGGGTTACCTTATTCTCCGTGGGTGGTTCGTGTTATTCAAAGCGAATATTCTAGAGAGTGTTTAGGTATTTAATCCAAGGAACTGTATCGCCTGGATTATTTTTCATCTCCATCTTCTGGGTGGCGTGTTGAAACCTTGTTTACCCAAAGGTCTTTGAAGATGTTACCGACACTAACCTCTGACTCCCACAATGACATGCCTGATGAGTGATCATGATATAATGACTCTTCAGACTCAGAGGCCGACAAGATTGGAGTTAACACATAACCCAACCCCTGCGAGTTCGATGATAATAATCAGGGGCCTTCCCTTTTGGAACGAAAGATCGAAGCAGTGTTCTCCTTCCTTTGCCGAAATTAAAGCCAGGACCACTTGTTAGGTCATACCCCATGTTCTCCATCATTCTGAATACATTTGACTCATAATGAGAGAACTGAGGAAGTTCAGTCTTGCTTTCTGAGTCTTCGCAGGTCGTTTATTTGGACTCGACTCTTCTGAAAAGGATCAGTTTTTGGTCTTTCCGTCTTGCTGGGTCCTCAAAAAAAGATCCTTGCGCATCACTGACCTTGATATAACGTAAGAGATGATCTCACCGGTACATGCAATGATGTCAGGGCATCTATTGCTGACCAGGGGTCATCATCTACATCGGTACTAGTATCTAATGGCATGGAATCAAAAGCAAATATAGAAAAGTAAGCCAAATCTAGCTCTTCATTAACATACCACTCGCTTACATCATTTGCGGTGTTATTGATATCGAGATTATTAATGCTCGTTACAAGTAGGTTCAGCTCCCAAAGACATTCTACTTCTGCCTCTGGCTCGACATCAGCTTCGTTATCAGAGTCTAGTTCCTCTGGTTGGGGATTCTCGTCTATCATTAGAGAATCCTGGTACAGGAGGGAGTTTGTGAAGTAGTTCTCTACCCCTTTGAACGGATGCCTTTCAGCGATCAACGTTCGAACTTTTCCATCTCCGTCAATATACTTCATGACTTGATGGAGAGTAGAGGGGACGATGGAGTTGCGATTAATCAATGGTCATCCCAGCAGTAAATTATATGAAGTGTCAGCGTCGATAACGTACCATGTCACCTCGGATCGTAGGTCCCTGATCTGACATTTGAGTTTAACCTTTCTCATTGGGCGTGTACCATTGGCATTGAAACCATAAATGGTAGTTTGAGTGGCGCTCAATCGGTGAGTGGGTATTCCCAAGTGTTGCATGACCTGACGGGGTATGATGCTCAATGCGGGTTCGGGACCCACCTAAATGCGGCTCACTTCAGACGATCCAATATACCCCGTGAAGTACAGGGGTCTATCATGTTTTCCTTTAACCTGCATGTCATCTGGAGTGAAGGTTATGCAAGAGGCATGTTGAGAGGCGTGGAGACAGTCTTCTTCATCTTCTTCTTATGGTTCAGCCAGAATCCAGGCCATAAAGACCTCAGCATCAGCTAAAGCTTCTCTCAGAGCTTTCCTTATTGACTTTGACAGTCTCAAGAGCTCGTAAAGGGTGATCCTGACTGGGATATTGGCCAATTGAGCTAAGACATCAAAGCGGTAAGGTGCTAAAGATCCTTCCGCTTTGTCCTTTGGGAGGGCCTTCAAATACTAAAGCTCTTTCTGCTTCTCCACAAGTTACTTCGTGGATTGCTTGGTTGGCTCAGGGGTGGGTTTAGACGAATTCACCACCCTTTCATCGTATTTCTTCAAGTACGACTGACTTGAGCGGGTCTCTGCTAAGAGCGACGCGTTCGGTTCTGTAACAAGGATAATTGTCTCCTCCTCTAAGTTAGTTAGCGAGGGAACATCAGTTTATGCTGGTAACATCAGTTTCGGGAGGAAGCATATACCACATTGCAAGGCGAAGCTTCGCCCTTTGACTTCCTGTTGGTAACAACAGTCCACTGTTGGCCTTCCACGAGGTCGAGATGAACCCATATGATTTCTCCCTGAGGAGTAGGAACAGGTACGAGACCTTTCTGTTATTGGTGGTGTGGATCTATATTGAGTACTCTTAGTTCCCCTTTCGGGATGAGAATTACTCCAGCTGAGGTTGGAGGCTGTACCCTAAATTGAAGAAATGATATAATGTTAGCTATCACTTTCTTCTTTTCTGGGCGGAGCTTGAGCACCTCTGTATCAATCAAAGCTTAGAGGATGTCTTTGAAGATGTAACAGCTCTTGGTAGGGTGCCCCCAACATCCTGTGTATAAACAGTAGTTAGGATTGTCGGTCTTGTTGACCTCCTCGGGACGTCTAGCTTCAGAAAGCTTTAGTCTGTTGCTCTTATTGAGTAATTTGAATAATGAATTGACATGCTCGTCCTTTAAGGAGTATTATTTGTTGGCGCGTGGCTGACTTGAAGAGCTGCCCCCTCTAGCCGGCTGGGGCTTAAAGGGAGACTTTGTCTCTGTCGCCAGTGTATCCTTCCTTTTAGCTTGGAAAGATGCTTCTAGTGTGCGCCTTGTCAGCTTTTCGGGTCTGGGCTTGTTTTCTTCTGCCTTAACCCTGGCGACAATATCTTCTGCCTGTTCACCTTGCTGGATTAATTATTTTTAGGTACGGCTTTCAGTTACTCCTATCTGGGGTAAGAATGAGGTTTGAAAATTGTGATGGCATGTTTCCACGAGGGTAGCCTGGGTCATACCGCTAGGACATTAGAGTGTCATATTCTCAAATCTCTCCACAAATGCTTTAACTGACTCTCCTTTTCGTTGCCTCATTGCCAGGAGAGTTGGCATGGTAATCTCTGAGTCGTCATCGAAGAAGCGTATAAGGAAAAGCTTCTCCAGATCACTCTAGTTCTTGATGGAGCCTTCTGGAAGCTTCATGAACCATTCGAAAGCAATTCTCTTTAGGGTGTCGATAAACAAACGTGCCAGGATGGCATCATTTGATACTACATTCCCTCTCTAAGATTTGAAGTAGTATATGTGTTGATTCAATGACCCCTTACTGTCGACGACATGTAGGGTTGAAGCTTTGATCATAGGAAGGTACGGGACAAGATCCACTCAGCCGGGTACGGTCGGACCACTCCTGCTTCTTAGAGGCCTTTTCGATTGGCGAGGGATTCAAGACGTTGTTCTAGTTTACTCATATTTTGGAATGAGTACTCGTATTTTCTGAGTTGCCTTCTTCGGATGAAGGTTTGGACAATTCAGAGCTGGATTGCTCCTCCTCCTCAGTATGTGCAGAAGATGAGCTTTCCCCTTCCTTCCGTTTGTCTTAGGACTTCTTGGAAGGAGTCTTGGTCTTAGGCTTCTTCTTTTTGTCCTCAAGCACTTGCGAAAGCATCTGCTTGAGGCTGTCGATATATTCTTGTTGAGCACGAATCATATCGAGTTGCTCCCTCTGGGTCTGGGCTTACTGCTCAAAGCGCTTGGCCATTTCTTTAGGAGTGCTTGCCATATACACGAAGGCTTCTTCCTCTATAGAAGAGTTCGAGGCCTGTGATTCTGCGATGGCAGAATGTGACTCACTTACTTCGAAGCCCCGGGCTAGAACACTATAGTCCACCGGGGCTATCACGCCAGTTCGAGTACGGGTATGCCGGTACACTCCTTCTGGTTCAGTGTTAGACTCGTCAGAGCTGACCATTGGCTGCTTCCCCTTACTTTTGCTTGGCGTAGTGCTTGGACCCACCATGTTCACAATAACTTCAGGGTACTCCGCGTCAGAGAAAGTTCTCCTTGTGCGAGAACGATACCTTTTGGTTAATCGACAGACTGACGTAGATGATAACTGTTTGAACATCGACTGTTTGCTTACATGTAAACTGCAGTGACATTCAAAGATCACCATTGTGATGAGCCATCCACAACAACATGGCAGAGTGATTTAATGAGCACTCCTCTTCTTTGTCAAATAATCTCTTAGATCTGTCAGAGGGGGATGGAGGAGACCAGCATCGAGTCTCTGAGGACGAGGACGTTTCAGCGCCCTGCTGACCTTAGCCATTGGAGAGTGAATGTTAATCTTGCGTCGTAACTCCGAGATGCAGGGTTCAGAGACGTGGAGCTCACGTCCTGTAGAACAGACGCGGCTCTCACGTTTTTGTTTTGAAACGCGCGTCTCGTGCCTCTGCTGAGAAGAGACGCACACCTCGCATTGCTGATTGTCGCGTTTGTCTAGCGACACTTGGGAAACGGGGACTTATAAGTCCCGTGTTCTGTCGTAGAGACGCGGGTCTCGTGTCTCTAAAAAGAGACGCAGGACCTCCCATTGCTGATAGTCGCGTTTGTCTAGCAACACTTGGGAAACACGGACTTTATGAGTCCCTCGTTCTGTCATAGAGACGCGGGTCTCGTGTCTCTGAGAAGAGGCGCGGACCTCGTAGTACTGAACATTGCGTCTAGGAGGTAAAGCCTCAGAAATGTGAGCCTCTTGAGTTTCGTGTTTTGGTATCCAGACGCAGACTTCGCATGATTGATGCGATTCAAAAGAGACGCAGGCATGAGCCTCGCATCCGTATCTGCTGGACGGATGGATTTTCCAGCTTCTTGCATTTGTTGTTGACGTGCGCGTTACCTTTGTCGACATTTGGCATTCTGGTAACGCATCATGGGTTGTTGGAAACCCCTAGTAACCTGAAGCTGAGAAAGAATAAGGGCATGGTCAGATTGGCCTCCAACGACGTTGGCCTCGCGAGTCTCGTGGGAAACGTTGACGTGGACCACGCGCGCGATGCTGCCAAAAATGGCGTTGTTTGCGCAGGCTATCTTTGGGAAAGTCTCTGAAGGGACTTGAGGGCGGATCCCCGAGGAGGCCCTGCGGTACTGCTGTGCCACCCTAGGGCTCTTGGAGCCAGAAGAGAAGAACTCTTCATACTTTGCCTGATCGAATTTCACGATAAGTGACTCGACCATTTTTCCAATGAAGGTGACATCACCTTGCGCCACAACTTGCTCATCAGTGGAGAAAGTAGTCCCCAACGGAGTCGCCATCTCTTGTTTCCTCCAAAATTTGAGTTGAAAAGGTGCAAGCTTCTTTATTTGATTGTAAAGAAAATTACAACGGATCAAAATCCGATTACAAAAGAGGGGAGAATGATTGGATCTCCCCTTTGTTTAAGGCAGGGTTCTTTGTGTAGCGGTGGAAAGTAATCTTGTTTTCCGTTGACCAGGTGAACGTCAAGCTTCTCTGGAAATCTTTTCTTCAGATCACGAATGGAGTAGCACAGCTCCTATCTAATGAAATCTCAAAGAGACTTAAGTAAAAACTTGGACTCAGCCAGTTGGTAGAATAGTTTTGCTCTCTGTCGGTATTCCTCAGCTAAAATATTCCAACTAAATTTGACCAAGTTCGACCGACCCCTCTTCAATAGCAAACTGAGCTATTTATAGGGGTTTAGAGGTAAAATTATCCCTAAAAACCCCATAATGGCAGTTAAATCCCTTATTACGTGGGTAGTAATTGACCCGGTAATAAAGGATACAACTGAGATGCAGGGCTCCTCTGCAGTTGAAACATGGGCTTCGAACTTTGCTAGACGCAGGCTTCGAATCCTGCGTCTTGGCATTGTAGTGATGCTGGGACGCGGGTTTCGAGCCCCGCGTTTTGTGACCGGTCACTGATATTGCACATTCATTGTCATATTCTTATACTTATTATATAATAAACTCTGCTTTTAATCCTAATTATTGTCTAATTTATATGCAGGCCCATTGCTAAAAGAGAGGGAAGAGAAACGAGCCCAAAAGCCCATCAAAATTTGATTTAATTCAGAATTAATTCGAAATCAGATAATTAGTGCAGATCAGGGCAAATTAGATCGGTTGAAAACAAGTTAAAATAAATTTCTACAAATCAATTGGTTAAAGCCAAAGATCAAACGCCGTTTCGTCAAATCCATGAGCTGAAACGGGAAATCCAGAACCAGATAAAGGGAAATCATCAAAACCGGGAGCTATACCCCCGTGGCCACCCGGCCACACCCAGGCCGCGGAAACGCAAAGCCGTGTTTCCGCGACAGTTTTGATTCTATTGGGGGAACGTTTGCTCCTCTATCTTCGTACACTCCTCCCCATTGGGTTCTACCTATAAATACTGAGTTTTTCAGAGACCAGAGAGAGCGACCATGCAGAGATATATTCTAGGCCAGTTTTTCATTCTGTTTAGTGTAGGTTTTTATTTTTCTTTTATGTAATTTCAGTTTTATTTATGTAATTCATAGGAAAACGAGAGTGAAGCTTGTACTGAGAGTGACACCGGTGTAAGTTGTTCTTCTCTTCTCTTATTGTTACCACATTGAATCTAAAGTATATTTTTTATGTTCTTCTTTGTTTTTGTGTTCTTCTTCTTCGTTTCTACTTTTCTTCCTTTGGTACCAAGTACTATCCAAGTGAGTCTTATAGCATGGAAAGAGCCTTGCCTTTAGGAGTGCTACCGATAGCTCACGACGATGGATTCTAGTCTTAATCTGTATCATTTCATATTTGTCTCGTCTTGATGATATAATGTGGAAGAGATGGAAATCATCTCTTATGGCCTATGCGCTGATTGCCTCCACTTCAAGGTAACATATTCGCCACAGATTCAAGGTAAGTATTTGGCTAGAAGAGGTAAGTAATTTTTAGGTTTAACTTTCTTTCTTTTCTTTTAATTTTTAGAGTAGATCACCAACACCATCAACTCTCAACTCTTTATCACTAATTTCAATTTCTTTGAATATATTCATTTTTTATTTTCTCCACCTTCTCAATCTACCACTCTCTTCCTAACTTAACTTTAACATATTTTTCCTTTTCTTTTAAAGAACTAAAAGATGACCTTTAACCATACTTTGTAGCATAAAAAAGAACTTACTAAAAAGCTTTCATCGCTAGTCCCTCCTTGTGGATCATGACCCGTATAGCCACTTGATATAACGGTAGTATTGAGTACTTGCACAATCTATTTTGTATTTCTGAAATTCTGTATTTTGTGTACAGGTAAAACCTCAATCAAATTTTGGCACTGTTGCCGGGGAGGGACAGTAAGTAATTCT
Source organism: Agave tequilana (assembly GCA_038442645.1). NCBI lineage: Eukaryota > Viridiplantae > Streptophyta > Magnoliopsida > Asparagales > Asparagaceae > Agave > Agave tequilana. Next base: position 30,177 of record JAVJIF010025250.1, on the reverse strand, counting down.
CTTTTTAAGTTTACATTTTTGGTTAACTTTCTTCTTTGTTCTTGGTGTATAGGTTTAACAACAAGGAAATTTTTACTGTAGTAGACATATAAGTGGCCCTAGACTCTGCTCTAGAAAGCAGAGCCCAGAAGCCCTCAGATTTGCTACATTCCAGTGGCAATCTGAGTGAACTACTAACCTATATTTCTGCAAGTTAGCTGAATTGCAAAGCTGAAATTCTATGGCTATTTATTTTCTTATTTGTCTCACTGTATATACTTTCTAATCACAACAGTAAAATAATGTTTGTTAAATGCTAAAACGGTTTAGACTTGCATTTAGGCACGTTTCTAATTCGTTTACATTTTTTTATTACTGTTGAAGAATGTTGGAGAAAAGGTACGTATACATAGCATATAGTTTAGAAAACATCTTGAGTGATTAATTGCTTGTTGAATGTTACTTTTCTATATCCTGCACACTTTGCACAATCAATCTTAAGGGCTTGTCCTATAAACAAGATAAGGTGGAGAAGTCATTACCTTCGCTTAGCCCACAAACAATCTCCTCACTCACTAACTGGCCTAACTAAAACTGAGTAGACGTTAGCCCTAGGGACATCTCAAACTCCTATAGGAGACTGATCTAAGAGGGGAGTTTATTTGAATTTGACTCTTGCCAAATAGGTGTCTAAGGTTGGGGATTGAGGGGCGAAACCCCAAAGGTGGTAGTTGATTAATCTCTAAAACTGCATATTCATACCACATCTTCACATTTATTTATTACTAAATTCTGCTAATAATACCTCTCTTGCATGTTTCTAGGTCCATGGCATGGATGAAGAACGGGGAAAAACGGCGCACAAAAAGTGTATGTTTTGAAATCAAGATTTAAAGTGTGTGCGCTTTGGCTTCCTCGATACTTCCGTTATAGCATAGAGGCTAAAACGAGTCGAATCCACAAGGATGGGAGGCGATAGAAGCTTTACGGTTGATTCACGTGCGTATTAAAAGTTCTTCAAAGTTTAAAAGAATGAAAAGAAAAGAGAACAAAGAATAGAGAAGAGAAGTACGGTGTGAAACACGAAGAAGTGGGAACATAGAAGATAAAATATTTGTGGTTTTTGAAAGTATATCTAAAACAAAGTGAAAAGAAAGAAAAGCCTATGGCTACTAACTACTAATGACTCCACTAACATGCTAACCTCTTAGTGATAGTTACCTCACATGTATCATTGGCCATCACTAGTCCTTAGTTCAAGAGCTTTACAAAGCATGGCTTATATGTTAACTTTCACATCCAAATTCAACCAACAGGTGCAAGCTACACTTAAATCATCAAAACCCAATAAGAACAAGCATGAAATAAAGTAATGTTAGCTTGTTAGAGATTTAGATGTTAGACTATTAGATCCATCATCATGAACCATCAATGGCTCTTGCAAGAGCAAGGCCAAGTAGAGGCTATTAGATTCATGTGGATTATCAAGTAAGAAGTTAGACTAGCTAGTGGTTAGTAGCTAGTTGCCATGAGAGAAAAATTAGCTACACATGTAAAAGGGATTAGAGAGAAGAAAACAAAGATAAGTTAAGAGAGCAACTTTCATAGATTGTCACCTTCTATTACAGGCACTCTTGCTTTCCAACATGTACCACTCTCTCTCCCTATTACAAGATCTACAAGAAATAGAAAATACAAAAGAGGAAGAAGAAGAACACTAACCTAAACTACCCTAAACTACAAAATGGAGATGAAAACTACCCTAAACTCTGTATATGTCCCAAGACAGAACCCCATGGGGGTATATATAGGCACCAGGGGAAAGGGGGCCAGGGGCAAACCCTGGCCTAAAGTACGGGCGCAGCCGCGCCCGTACAGCCGGGGAAACGCGGCCTAGGCCATGCTTTCGCGGTACTACTAGGGTCGCGCGCGCCGCCTGCTGCTGCGCGCTGTCCTGTCTGTCCCCTGTCAGGTGGAAGTCCCGGTTTCTTGATTTGACGTCCTGAGCTGACAAAATCTCCTCCCTAAGGTCAATGGCTACTTGGTAGACCTTTAATCACCCATTAAATGGTGATTTATGATCTTCTTCTTCATTTGCACACCATGGACCTAGGATCAAGCAAGCAAAGCTTTATTAGCAAAATTTAATATGAAATAAATATGAAGATGCGGTAGGAAATATGCAGTTTTAGAGACTAATCACACCCCGACACTTATCTTTTGCTCATCCCGAGCAAAGAAAAAACTAAAGGAATTATTACACCACTTTCGTTGGTGACGCGATTGCACTGAGTATGTACAACAAGCCGTTAAACCTTTAGGTTTCTCCTAGAGGATGAGTTTTGTCTCCTGAGGGTTTTCAGCGGATTACACCCACAAAATCCATAAAGAAAGAAATCAAATGTTAGTATTTTGAAAACCCATTTTGAAATAGAGAAAAGTGTTGAAGTATTTTTGTGAAAATATAAGTGATCCAAGGTCAGAGGTTAACCAGAAATTACTCTTCCTTAAACTAAGTCGAAATGCAAAATCTTGTTATAAATTAAATGTAAGAATTTAAAATTGAATTGACTCTTTGATCTTTCATAAAACTCTTAGAAAAATATGCACTTTGTGAACAGTGAAGGTTTTTGGGATATCGACTCTAACTTTTATGTCATTTATTTATATTATTATATATATTTTTCTTTTTTTTTCTTTTCTTCTCATAGTTTTCTTAGGCTTTCTTATTTACCCGGGTAGTGAGCCTTTAGCCGGTGACTCCCAAACCAGATGATCTTAGGGCACCAGATGAGAAAACATCTCTCAGACTTAAGGACTCGAGTAAACAAGGCCACCAAACTAAGGGGATTATTTTATTTATATCCACCATTTTAGGTGTGAATAATCATGCTTCCTGAGGCATAATTACACAACTTCAAGAAGTGATTTTTATTATCATATATTTTTTATGGCATTTGCAGTCTTTGTTTCAATCCCAAAAATTGTGTAAGTGTGAAGTGCATAAATCTAAGGCAAAAAATTCAAGATCAAATTATCTTTTCAATCTTACTTTCTTATCCTAAAATTTAAATAAGCTCTATTATTTTGACTTGGTTTAAAATTCATAATTTTAGGTATTCCTAATTCCTAAGATAATCTTAATTTCTTAAAAATAAATCAAAACTATTTATCTTTTTTCAAAAAGTTTTGTAAAAAGAAAAGAAAAGAGTTTTTATATAAAAGAAAATTTTAAAAATTTCCTAAGAAGAAGTGTAAAAAAAAAATGTAAAACTACCTATGTTAGTAAACCCTCCCTCATACTTATCTCATGCATTGTCCTCAATGCATCGTGAATGTGTATATACATGAAACAAATGGAGAGGGAAGGAAGATTACCTCCTGGTGGTGGTTCCGGTGGTGGTCTGACTGGGTCAAGCGTTGCTACCCAATCAAGATAACGTAGATCTTGCAGAAACCCACCAGTGACTCTCTAATATGACCCAGTAAAAGAATGATTGAGTGAATTGTCTTATTTAAAAATTTATCCCCATTTAATTTTCAATTTTCAAAAATAATTACTGAGTCATTTTCTTCAACATTCTTGTCCAACAATGAGGTGTGATTTTGGGAGATGATGGATTTGGACTCAAATGAATCAGGAACAAAAACCGATGCCGACTCGGGAATTTGACTCAGATCAAGTCGAGAGTCAATAATGAGAGTCGAAATTGGTTCAAAAATGGGGTCCAAACTAAAGAATTGATGTTCACACACGTTCCCCAGCAATGAAGTATGATCATAAGAGATGGGTGATTTCATTTCACGGTGTATTGGTACATGATTCAATGTTGACTCCGGAATAGAGAAAAAGTCTGGTAAAGATACCGGAGTCATTATTGAATCAAAAAGTGAAATGGAATTACTAACATGAGATTCAGGATCACATTCAGGTTCGATTTTAATTTTAGGAAGGGATAACTTGCCAGAATGTCCAGGTGACTTTCATAACTTGGAGTTTGGTCAAGTTCGAATGTGTAATCTGAAATTGAATCTGGATTCCCAAAATGACATGATTCATGGGTCCAATCTGTAGAGTTAGGGATATAAGGATCGGCCAAAGGTTGACAAGAAAGACTTTCCTCGCTCTCATTGATCAATTCGCTCATAAGTGAGTCTAACCTACTGATAGGCCGTGTAACAGAATTTGGATTCGGAATCATATCTTCCATACTCTTTGTAATTGGTTCTTCTTAAAAAGGTGAGTAGGGAAGTTGATTTTGGAAATTGTGGTGAAATTGTAAGTCCATCAGATTTTGCGATTGTTGCGTGGACTCACGCAAAGGTTCCATACTCAAGTCCAGTATTGATGATTGTTCATTTTTAATCGGTGAGACTGGAAAAGATGAGTAGGACTCTTGAAAATTTGGCTGAGATGATGAGTCCAACATATTTTGAAATCGTTGCAATTTTTCGCAAAAGACTTCCAAACGCTCTTCTAGCTCAGATTCTTCTTCAATTAAATGTTCTAGAAAAGAAGTATATGGAGTTTGATTTGGGAAGGATTGTGAATTGAGCAAAATTTGTTGTGGGGACTCAAGAATGGCTTCCATACTCCTTTCTAAATGGATTTTTCTTCTGTTGGTGGTTCAGGAAAAGGACTATATGAATCAAAATTGGGGAATGAATATTATGAAAATTGCGGACAAGATGGTTGAAAATCTAACTCGGGGTAGGTGAATCCCTATTGACTTTGTAAGCAGTTAAAATTTTGAAAATTATAGTCATAGGTTTGGGGATATGGGTCATATTGAGTCGGATAATCCCAACTCGGCATATATGATTGGCTCATGTTATACACAGTCGTGTTGGAGTTATCTGAGTCAAATGAGGTCGAGATGAAATATGAATTCATGTTAGGATTGAAAGAATTGTTGTTGTTAACATCCATATCACAATTTACAAACAAACAAACAAACAAACAAACAAATAAAGAAAAAGAAAAAGAAAACAAGCCTATGCTAGGGTTGACTTAGACCTAGACGACTCCTAACTGGTTAGACTGTCCACGGGGGGTATATTGTCAGAAGCTGACCACGAGTTAATCGGCCAGGTAGGGGCAAGATTAGTGGGAGGTATCCGTGTTGGAGCAACGAGCCTAATTATGCCAAACCACTATTTTTGAGGTTTCGCCTCTCAATCCCCAACCTTAAATACCGATTTGATAAGAGTCAACTTCTAACAACTTTTTCCTTAGGTCAATATCTTAAATGAGTCTGAGATGTCCCTAGGGGCCAACGTCTAAAATTTTTTATTAAGGCTTGGGTTGTGAGAGTGGGGAGGTGATTTTTGGGCTAAGGGAGGGTACTGACTTTCCCACCTTATCTTGTATTGGGTTTTGCCCTTAAGTTCAATTCGTGCAAATGTGCAATATAGATAAGAGTGAACACACAAAGAGAGTAAATCACCCACGTGTTTTTCCTACGCTATATGTAATGTCATATGTACACCTCCTATCAATATCATAACAACACAAGAACAAAATATAGTATATTGGAATGAAAATTGACACGTGCCTAGATGCAAATGTCTAAACCATTTTGAAGCATCTAATTTCCGTATTTTAGTTCTTAATTATTACAGTGCACAGGTAACATAAATAAAAATTAGCAGCAGAGTATAAGAATATACAAGAATTTACCTAACCACACAAGAGCAAATGTGGACTTCTGCAATGCTAAAACTTTAACCTGCACACCAAAAAATAAAGAAGAAAAGTTAACAAAAACATGAAATCAAACCGTTCCCATCCCCGGCAACGGCAACAAAATTTGATCGGGGGAAAACTGCGCACAAAAAGTGTATGTTTTGAAATCAAGATTTAAAGTGTGTGTGTTTTGACTTCCTCGATACTTCCGTTATAGCATAGAGGCTAAAATAAGTCGAATCCACAAGGACGGGAGGTGATAAAAGCTTTACCGGTTAATTCACGTGCGTGTTAAAAGTTCTTCAAAGTTTAAAAGAAAGAAAAGAAAAGAGAACAAAGAATAGAGAAGAGAAGTACGGTGAAACACGAAGAAGTGGGAACATAGAAGATAAAATATTTGTGATTTTTGAAAGTATTTCTAAAACAAAGTGAAAAGAAAGAAAAACCCATGGCTACTAACTACTAATGACTCCACTAACATACTAACCTCTTAGTGATAGTTGCCTCACATGTATCATTGGCCATCACTAGTCCTTGGTTCAAGAGCTTTACAAAACATGACTCATATGTTAACTTTCACATCCAAATTCAACCAACAAGTGCAAGCTACACTTAAATCATTAAAAACCAATAAGAGCAAGCATGAAATAAAGTAATGTTAGCTTGTTAGATGTTAGAGTGTTAGATCCATCATCATGAGCAATCAATGGCTCTTGTAAGAGCAAGGCCAAGTAGAGGCTATTAGATTCATGTGGATTATCAAGTAAGAAGTTAGACTAGTTAGTGGTTAGTAGTTAGTTGTCATGAGAGAAAAATTAGCTACACATGTAAAAAAGATTAGAGAAAAGAAAATAAAGATAAGTTAAGAGAGCACCTTTCATAGATTGTCACCTTCTATTACAAGCACTCTTGCTTCCCAACATGTACACTATTATAAGATCTACAAGAAATGAAAAATACAAAAGAGGAAGAAGAAGAACACTAACCTAAACTACCCTAAACTACAAAATGGAGACAAAAACTACCCTAAACTCTGCATATGTCCCAAAATAAAACCCCAGGGGGTATATATAGGCACCAAGAGAAAGGGGGGCCAGGGGGTAAACCCTGGCCCAAAGTATGGGTGCAGCGGTGCCCGTACGACCGCGAAAACGTGGCCTAGGCCGCGTTTCTGTGGTACTACTACGCGCTGTCCTGTCTGTCCCCTATCAGGTAGAAGTCCCGGTTTCTTGATTTGACGCCCTGAGCTGACAAAATCTCCTCCCTAAGGTCAATGGCTACTTGGTAGGCCTTTAATCACCCATTAAATGGTGATTTATGGTTTTCTTCTTCATTTGCACACCATGGACCTAGGATCAAGCAAGCAAAACTTTATTAGCAGAATTTAATATGAAATAAATGTGAAGATGTGATATGAAATATGCAGTTTTAGAGACTAATCAGAGTGATACCGATGTAAGTTGTTCTTCTCTTCTCTTATTGTTACCACATTGAATCTAAAGTACATTTTTTATGTTCTTCTTTGTTTTTGTGTTCTTCTTCTTCTTTTCTACTTTTCTTCTTTTGGTACCAATTACTATCCAAGTGAGTCTTATAGCATCGAAAGAGTCTTGCCTTTGCGAGTGCCACCGATAACTCATGACGATGGATTTTAGTCTCAATCTGTATCATTTCATATTTGTATCGTCTTGATGATGTAATGTGGAAGAGACGAAAATCATCTCTTATGGCCTATGCGCTGATTGCCTCCACTTCAAGGTAAAATCGTCGCCACAGATTCAAGGTAAGTATTTGGCCAGAAGAGCTAAGTAATTTTTAGGTTTACTTTCTTTCTTTTCTTTTAATTTTTAGTGTAGATCACCAACACCATCAACTCTCAAATCTTTTATCACTCTTTTCAATTTTTTTGTATATATTCATTTTCTATTTTCTCTACCTTCTCAATCTACCACTTTCTTCCTAACTTAACTTTAACCTATTTTTTCTTTTCTTTCAAAGAACTAAAAGAAGACCTTTACCCATACTTTATAGCATAAAAAAAACTTACTAAAAAGCTTCCATCGCTAGTCCCTCCTTGTGGATCACGACCCGCATAGCCACTTGCTATAGCGGTAGTATTGAGTACTTACACAATCTATTTTGTATTTTTGAAATTCTGTATTTTTATGTGCAGGTAAAACCTCAATCAAATTTTGGCACGTTGCCGGGGAGGGGCGGTATATAATTCTCTTTTTAAGTTTATATTTTTGATTAACTTTCATCTTTATTCTTGGGGTACAGGTTTAACAACAAGAAAATTTTGCTGTAGTGGACATATAAGTGGCCCTGGACTCTGCTCAAGAAAGCAAAACCCAGAAGCCCTCAGATTTGCTACATTCCAGTGGTATCTGAGTGAACTACTAACCTGTATTTATGCAGGTTGGCTGATTTACAGAGCTGAAATTCTGTGGCTATTTATTTCCTTATTTGTCTCACTATATATACTTTCTAATCTCAACAGTAAAATAATGTTATTAAATGCTAAAACGGTTTAGACTTGCATTTAGACATGTGTCTAATTCGTTTACATTTTTTTATTACTATTGAAGAGTGTTGGAGAAAAGGTACGTATGCATAGCATATAGTTTAGGAAACATTCTTGAGTGATTAATTGCTTATTGAATGTTACTTTTCTATATCCTGCACACTTTGCACAATCAATCTTAAGGGCTTGTCCTATAAACAAAATAAGGTGGAGAAGTCATTACCCTCTCTTAGCCCACAAATAATCTCCCACTCACTAACCAGCCTAACTAAAACTGAGTAGACGTTGGCCCTAGGGACATCTCAAACTCATATAGGAGACTGACCTAAGGGGGAAGTTTATTTGAATTTGACTCTTGCCAAATCGGTGTCTAAGGTTGGGGATTAAGGGACGAAACCCCGAAGGTTGGAGGTTGATTAGTCTCTAAAACTGCATATTTCATACCACATCTTCACATTTATTTATTATTAAATTCTGCTAATAATACCTCTCTTGCATGTTTCTAGGTCCATGGAATGGAATGAAGAAAAAGACCCAAAATCACTATTTAATTGGTGATTAAAAGCCTACAAATATAGTTATTGACCTTGGAGGGCAGTTTTGTCAAAACCGGGGGCCCAAACTCAGAAAACAAGACATGCAGCCGACAGGGAAACACGCGAGCGGCGCGCAGAAGGCGGCGCTGTGCGCGCCGCTCTGGTACAGCCACAAAAATGCGTCTATGGCCGCGTTTTCGCGGTCATACGGGCGCAGACGCACCCATGCTTTGGGCCAGGGGTTATCCCCAGGCCCCCTTTTCCCTTGTGCCTATAAATACCCTCCTTGGGGGTTCTTCAGGAAGATATCCAGAGAGTAGTATAGTTTTCTTTCTATGTTGTAGTTTAAGGTAGTTTGGTTAGTTCTTCTTCCTCTTTGTATTTTTCATTTCTTTTAGATCTTGTAATAGGAGAGAGAGTGGTACATGATTGAAAAGTAAGAGTGCTTGTAATAGAAGGTGACAAGGTATGAAAGGTTCTCTCTTTACCTCTCCTTGTTTTCTTCTCTCTAACTCCTTTTACATGTTTAGCTAATTTTCTCTCATGGCAACTAACTACTAACCACTAACTTGCTAACTTCCTACTTGATAATCCACATGAATCTAATAACCTCTACTTGGCCTTGCTCTTGCAAGAGCCATTGATGGCTCATGATGATGGATCTAACACTCTAACATCCTAACTCTCTAACAAGCTAACATTACTTTACTACATGCTTACTCTTGTTTAGTTTTGATGGTTTAAGTGTAGCTTGCACTTGTTATGTTGAGTTTTGATGTGAAAGGAATCGCATGGGTCATGCTTTGAAACGCTCTTGAAGTAAGGACTAGTGATGGCCAATGATACATGTGAGGCAACTATCACTAAGAAGTTAGCATGGTTAGTAGAGCCATTAACAGCTAGTAGCCATGAGTTTTCTTTCTTTTTCACTTTGTTGTAGATATACTAACAAAATCACAAAAAAAAATCTTCTATGTTTTTCACTTCTTTGTATTTCATTGTACTTCTCTTTTCATTCTTTATTTTCTTTTTCTTTTCATTCTTTCAAACATTGAAAAACTTTTAACATACACGTGAACATACCGTGTAAGCTTCTATTGCCTCCCATCCTTATGGATTCGACTCGTTTTAGCCTTTATGCTATAACGGAAGTATTGAGAAAGCCAAAGCACGCAGTTTTAACTATTGATTTCAAAACATACACTTTTTCGGGGATGGGAACGTTTTGATTTCACATTTTTGTTAACTTTTCTTCTTTATTTTTGGTGTGCAGGTCAAATTCTTTAGCATTGCAGAAGTCCACACTTGCTTTTGTGTGGTTGGATAAATTCTTGAATATTCTTATATTCTGCTGCTAGTTTTTGTTTTTATTACATGTACACTGTAATAATTTTAAGAACTAAAATATGGTAATTAGATGTTTTAAAATGGTTTAGACATTTGCATTAAGGCACGTGTCAATTTTCATTCTAATATACTATATTTTGTTCTTATGTTGTTGTGATCTTGATGGAGGTATACATATTGCATTGCATATAGTTAGGACAAATATTTTAGTGATTTACTCGCTTTTTTGTGTTCATTCTTATCTATATGCACACTTGCACGAATTTAACTTAAGGACAACACCCAATACAACACAAGATGGGGAAGTTATTACCCTCTGTTAGCCCAAAAATCATCTCCCCACTCACACAACCCAAGCCTAAGTAAAACTTGCCAGACGTTGGCCCCTAGGGATATCTCAGACTCATTTAAGAGATTGACCTAAGGGGAAAGTTGTTAGAAGTTGACTCTTGTCAAATCGGTGTCTAAGATTTGGGATTGAGAGGCGAAACCTCGAAGAATAGTGGTTTGGCATAATTAGGCCGTTGCTTCGGCACGTATACCTCCCACTGATCTTGTCCCTACCTGGCCGACTAACTCGTGGTCAGATTTTGATAATATACCCCCCGTGGACAGTCTAACCAGTTAGGAGTCGTCTAGGTCTAAGTCAACCCTAGCATAGGCTTGTTTTCTTTTTCTTTTTCTTTTCTTTATTTGTTTGTTTGTTTATTGTTTGTTTTCTTTTTGTAAATTGTGATAAGGATTTCAACAACAATAATTTTTCAATCAAAATATGAATCCATATTTCACCCCGATCTCATTTGACTTGGATAACTCCAACCCGGCTATGTACAACATGAACCAACCATATATGCTGGGTTAGGATTATCTGACTCAATATGACCCGTATCCCCAATCTTATGATCATAGTTTTAAAAATAATTTTCACTCTAGTCATGGGGATTCACCTCCGCTGAGTCAAATTTTCAACCACCTTGTCCACAATTTTCATTTCTCGATTTGGATTCACCTCCCCCAAGTCAAATATATTCTTTTCTATATTTCCACTTCTTTGTGCTTCACCGTACTTCTCTTTTCATTCTTTATTTTCTTTTCTTTCATTCTTTCAAACATCGAAGAACATTTAACATATATGTGAACATACCGTGTAAGCTTTTCACATACCGTGTAAGCTTCTATTGCCTCCCATCCTTATGGATTCGACTCATTTTAGCCTCTATGCTATAACGGAAGTATCGAGGAAGCCAAAGAACACATACTTTAAATCTTAATTTCAAAACATACACTATTTGTGCGCGATTTTCCCTGATCAAATTTTGGCGCCGTTGCCGGCGATGGGAACGGTTTGATTTCACGTTTTGTTAACTTTTCTTCTTTGTTTTTTGGTGTGCAGGTAAAAGTTTTAGCATTGCAGAAGTCCACACTTATTTTGTGTGGTTGGGTAAATTCTTGTAAATTCTTATATCCTGCTGCTAGCTTTTGTTTATATTACCTGTGCACTGTAATAATTCTAAGAACTAAAATACGGTAATTGGATGTTTTAAAACGGTTGAGACATTTACATTTAGGCACGTGTCAATTTTTATTCCAATATACTGTATTTTATTTTTGCGTTGTTGCGACCTTGACGGAGGTATACATATTGCATTGCATATAGTTAGGACAAACATTTTAGTGATTTACTCGCTTTTTGTGTTCATTCTTATCTATATTGCACACTTGCACAAATTGAACTTAAGGGCAACACCCAATACAACAGAAGGTGAGGAAGTCATTACCCTCCCTTAGCCCAAAAATCACCTCCCTACTCACACAACCTAAGCCTAAATAAAACTTACTAGACGTTGGCCCCTAGGAACATCTCAGACTCATTTAAGAGATTGACCTAAGGGGAAAGTTATTAGAAGTTGACTCTTGTCAAATCGGTGTCTAAGGTTGGCGATTGAGAGGCGAAACCTCAAAGAATAGTGGTTTGACATAATTAGGTCATTGCTCTAGCACGGATACCTCCCACTGATCTTGCCCCGACCTGACCGATTAACTCGTGGTTAGATTCTGACAATCTACCTCCCGTGGACAGTCTAATAAGATAGGAGTCATCTAGGTCTAAGTCAACCCTAGCATAGGCTTGTTTTCTTTTTTCTTTTTCTTTATTTGTTTGTTTGTTTGTTTGTTTGTTTGTTTTCTTTCTTGTAAATTGTGATATGGATTTCAACAACAACAATTTTATCAATCCTAATATGAATCCATATCTTACCCCGACCTCATTTGACTCGAATAACTCCGACCCGGCTATGTACAAAATGAACCAACCATATATGCCGGGTTGGGATTATCCGACTCAATATGACCCATATCCCCAATCCTATGACTATAATTTTTAAATAACTTCAACTCTTCACAGAGTCAATGGGGATTCACCTCCCCCGAGTCAATTTTCAACCACATTGTCCACAATTTCACAATATTCATTCCCTGATTTTGACTCATATACTCCTTCTCCTGTTCCACCAACCGAAGAAAAATTCAATTTGAAAAAGAGTATGGAAGCCATGCTTAAGTCCCAACAACAAATTCAAAATTTGCTCAATTCACAATCCTTCCCAAATCAAACTCCATATACTCCTTTTCTAGAACATCCAATTGAAGAAGAATCTGAGCTAGAAAAGCGTTTGGAAGTCTTTTGTGAAAAAGTGCAACGATTTCAAAATATGTTGGACTCATCATCTCAACCAAATTTTTAAGAGTCCTACTCATCTTTTCCAATCTCACCGATTCAAAATGAACACCAACACTACTGGACTTGAGTATGGAACCCTTGCGTGAGTCCGAGCAGCAATCGCAAAATCTGATGGACTTACAATTTTACCACAATTTTCATAATCAACTTCCATACTCACCTTTTCAAGAAGAACCAAATGCAAAAAGTATGGAAGACGTGATTCAGACTCAAAATTATGTTCTCGGCCTATCAGTAGGTTAGACTCAATTATGAGCGATTTAATCAATGAGAGCAAGGAAAGTCTTTCTTGTCAACCTTTAACCATTCCTTATATCCATAACCCTACCAATTGGACCCAAAAATCATGCTATGTTGGAAATCTGCTTCAATTTCACCATACCAACCTAAACATGACCAACATCAACCTCTTGATAGTTTGGCAAGTTATCTATTTCCTGAAATTGAACTTGAAGATGAATGTGAACCTGAGCTTCAAATTAGCGATTCTAGTCCAATCCTTGAATCAATATCGACTCCTGTAGTGTTACCTAAACTAAGTAATGTTCTTGAGCCAGTCTTGATTCCCATAATTCTTAAACTTGAATCGATCATTTCACCCATTCACATTCCTTCCGTGGACGAAAATCAAGATTCAATTTCATTACATCCATTTGAACTTGCCCAAAATTTTGAAAACCACCTTGACATTTTGGCAAGTTATCCTTTTTCCAAAATTGAACTTGAGCTTGAAAGTGATCCTGAACCTCAAGTTGGTAATTCCATTTCACTTTTAGATTCAGTAATGAATCCGGTATCTTTACTAGATTTTTTTTCTTTATTCCGGAGTCAATATTGAATCCTGTACCAGTACACCGTGAAATAAATCATCAATTTCTTATGATCACACTTCATTGATGGGAAAAGTGTGTGAATATCAATTCTTTGGTTTGGACCCCATTTTTGAACCAATTTTGACTCCCCCTTTTGAATCTCGACTTGATCTGAGTCAAATTCCCGAGTCGGTATCGATTTTTACTCCTGTTCCATTTGAGCCCAAATCAATCATCTCTCAAAATCACACTTCATTATTGGACAAGAATGTTGACGAAAATGACTCAGCAATTATTTTGAAAATTGAAAATTGGATGAGGGTAATTTTTTCAATAAGATCATACAGTTCTCTAACCTTTTACTGGGTCGTATTAGAGAGGTCACTGGTGGGTTCCTGCAAGATCCACATTATCTTGTTGGGTAGCAACGCTTGAGCCACCACCATAAGGTAAATTTCCTTCCCTCCCCATTTGTTTCATGTATATACACATTCACGATGCATTGAGGACAATGCATGAGATAAGTGCGGGGAGGGTTTACTAACATAGGTAGTTTTACATTTTCTTTCTTTTACACTACTTTTAGGAGATTTTTAAATTTTTCTTTTGTATAAAATAAATCTTTTCTTTTATTTTTACAAAACTTTTTGAAATAACAGAAATAGTTTTGATCTATTTTTAATAAAATTAAGATTATCTTAGGAATTAGGAAGACCTAAAATTATGAATTTTTAAACTGGGTCAAAATAATAGATCTTTTTTAAATTTTAGGATAAGGAAGTAAGGTTGAAAAAATAATTTAATCTTAAATTTTTTGCTTTAGATTTATGCACTTCACACTTACACAATTTTGGGGATTGAAACAAAGACTGAAAATGCCATAAAAAATATATTAAAAAATGATGATAATAAAAATCACTTATTGAAGTTGGGTAATTATGTCTCAGGAAGCATGATTATTCACACTTAAAATGGTGGACAAAAATAAAATAATCCCCTTTAATTTTGTGGCCTTGTTGACTCGAGTCCTCAAGTCCGAGGGATGTTTTCTCATCTGGTGCCCTAAGATTATCTGGTTTGGGAGTCACCGGCTAAAGGCTCACTACACGGTAAATAAGAAAGCCTAAGAAAACTAAGGAAAGAAAAAAAGTAAATATAAACAATTAATGGCATTAATGTTTGAGTCGATATCCCAAAATCTTCACAGTTCACAAAGATCATATTTTCTAATAGTTTTATGAAAGATCAAAGAATCAATTCAATTTTAAATTCTTACATTTAATCTATAACAAGAATTTGCATTTTGACTCAGTTTAAGGAAAAATGATTTCTAGTTAACCTATGACCATGGATCACTTATATTTTCGCAAAAATATTTTAATAATTTTCTCTATTTCAAATGCATTTTTAAAAAACTAACATTTGATTTCTTTCTTTATGGATTTTGTGGGTGTTAATCCGCTGAAAACCCTCAGGAGACAAAACTCCTCCTCTAGGAGAAACCTAGAGGTTTAATGACTTGTTGCACATACTCAGTGCAATCGCGTGACCTGCGAAAGTAGTTTAATAATTTCCTTAGTTTTTTATTTTGCTCGGGACGAGCAAAAGATAAGTGTGGGGGTGTGATTAGTCTCTAAAACTGCATATTCATATCACATCTTCACATTTATTTATTATTAAATTCTGCTAATAATATTTCTCTTGCATGTTTCTAGGTCCATGGTATGGAATGAAGAAAAAGACCCAAAATCACCATTTAATTGGTGATTAAAAGCTTACAAATATAGCCATTGACCTTGGAGGGCGGTTTTGTCAAAACCGGGAGCCCAAACCCAGAAACCAAGACATGCAGCAGACAGGAGGACATGCGAGCGGCGCGCAGCAGGCGGCGCTGCGCGTGCCGCTCTGGTGCAGCCGCGGAAAAGCGGCTATGACCATGTTTCCACGGCCATACAGGCGCGCCGCGCCTGTGCTTTGGGTTAGGGTTGTCCCCCTGGCCCTTTTCCCCTAGTGCCTATAAATACCCCCCTTGGGGGTTCTTCAGGAAGATATCCAGAGAGTAATGTAGTTTTCTTTCCATTTTGTAGTTTAGGGTAGTTTAGGTTAGTTCTTCTTCTTCCTCTTTGCATTTTTATTTCTTTTATATCTTATAATAGGAGAGAGAGTGGTACATGGTTGAAAAGTAAGAGGGCTTGTAATAGAAGGAGACAAGCTATGAAAGGTTCTCTCTTTACCTCTCCTTGTTTTCTTCTCTCTAACTCCTTTTACATGTTTACCTAATTATCTCTCATGGAAACTAACTACTACCACTAACTTGCTAACTTCCTACTTGATAATCCACATGAATCTAATAGCCTCTAATTGGCCTTGCTCTTGCAAGAGCCATTGATGGCTCATGATGATGGATCTAATACTCTAACATCCTAACTCTCTAACAAGCTAACATTACTTTACTCCATGCTTACTCTTATTTAGTTTTGATAGGTATAGCTTGCACTTGTTATGTTGAGTTTTGATGTGAAAGTTATCGCATGGGTCATGCTTTAAAATACTCTTGAAGCAAGGACTAGTGATAGCCAATGATACATGTGAGGCAACTATCACTAAGAAGTTAGCATGGTTAGTGGAGCCATTAGTAGTTAGTAGCCATGAATTTTCTTTCTTTTTACTTTGTTTTAGATATACAAACAAAATCACAAAAACAATTCTTCTATGTTTCCCACTTCTTTGTATTTCACCATACTTCTCTTTTCATTCTTTATTTTCTTTCTTTTCATTCTTTCAAACATTGAAGAACTTTTAACATACACGTGAATATACCGTGTAAGCTTCTATCTCCTCCCGGCCTTGTGGATTCGACTCGTTTTAGCCTCTATGCGATAACGGAAGTATCGAGGAAGCCAAAACACGCACTTTTAACTATTGATTTCAAAACATACACTTCTCATGCGCAGCTTTTCCCCGATCAGTGGTTTGGCATAATTATTTGGCTTAGGTACGTATACCTCCCACCGATCTTGCCTCTACCTGGCCGATTAACTTGTGGTCAGATTCGGTAATATACCCTCTGTGGGCAGTCTAACCAGTTAGGAGTCGTCTAGGTCTAAGATCTACACTAAATTAGGTTAGATTTTTCTTTTTATTTCTTTGCTTATTTGTTTGTTTTTTGTTTATGTTTGACATTTCTTGTGTGATATGGCTTATAACAACAATTTTTCCAATTTAATGGTAATCCATGTTACACCCCGACCTCTTTTTCAGATATTACCAACCCGGCATATCATAACTTTAACCAACCTAAGTGTGCCGGATTGGTCTTATCGAGTTAATACAACCCATGCCCCCAATCTTATGACCATAATTTTCAAAATAATTCCAACTCTTCACAGAGTCAATGGGGATTCTGTTGGCCCAGAGGCCTTCCACTCTAGTTTTGATGATGATTAACTCATGTAATTATGTGTACTAATAATCTTGTGATATTTAGTTTCAGATCATTAATCAAGATATTAGTTGGTGGTTGCTTCAAAACTTCGTGATCCGGAAGCTCTCACATGGTGATTCAAGAACCCGAGCGTCAAAGATCATATATAGCACTCGTTGGAGTCTAGCTCGGTGAATGAAGTTTTGGATCGAGTCGGCTTGAAGACGTTGCCCTACAAGAAGACATCGGTACATAGTTTAGTTTTGTGTTTAGATCCAAATTGTAAAGATTAGAATAGTATGATATGCTCAAGTTCACAACACACATGTTTCTTGTTTGGTTTTCGGTTTTAGGTTAACCGATCTTGGTTTTCTTGGTTTGCATGAATAGATATTATATCAAAATAAGTTTACATGGTTTAATGTATATTAGATTTGTTCTATATACATGCATGCTTCAACTACTTAGACAAACTTACTTTGATATACCTATTCATGTGTTTTAGGTTTTGTGTTTTAACAAAACTTATTTTTGGAATTAAAGACAAAAACTATGATATATATTTGTTTCTTGTATATTGGACCTATGTCCATATGCAACATGCTTAATAGTGTTTAAATATCATGTTTTTGTATTTCAATGAGTTTTAGGAAAAATCAGATTTCCTATTGAAAAATACATGTTTTGTAAAATACAGTTTTTGGTTTTTGGGGAAAAACGATAAGACACAAAAATTGTTCAAATTGCATGATAATTGAGTTGAAATTTTTATCACATGTTTATTTATCAATGCAAAATGTTAAAAGTATTTTTGGGAATTTTTACAAGATTTACAAGTATTTTTAGAAATATTTTAACTGTTTTTCTGACCCAGTTTCTGACCCAGAACTGACTGACAGGCCAGGTCGGTCGACCACCCGGTCGACCGAACCAAGGGCCGGTCGACCGAGAGGTCGACCGACGTGCACAGAGCTGTGCACGTCTGGCAGCATAGTGGGACGGTCGACCGACCAGTCGACCGGACCAGAGAGCTTTGCTCTCTGTATCTGGGCGGTCGACCGGGCGGTCGACCAGAGCAGAGAAGTCTGCTCTCTGTATCTGGGCGGTCGACCGGCCGGTCGACCGGTAGCTGCCAGCGGTCAAATATGACCGTTGGACGGTCGACCGACCGGTCGACCGTTAGTTCATTTCTGGCAGTTTAATCTGCCAACGGCTATTTTCTTTAATGGGCTATAAATACCCCATTGGAAAGAGGTTTCTCTAAGATTTTAAGAGCTAATTTTCCTGACTCTCTAGTGTTTTCACAGCAATCAAAAGAAGTTTTTGGGCTTTAAATTGAACAATCTATTTGGTGTTTTTGCTAGGGTTTGGAAAATCAAGAAAGGGTTTTTGGGAAAAGATTTTGATTCAACTTCTTCATCTTGGTTTCTAGTTTTTCCAAAGATTTTCTTTGAGTTTTTGATTTTCATTCCTTTGGTTTTCTCCACACTTGAGCTACATCTACTATCTTATTCTATAGGATCTTTGTGTGGGAAAAGAGATTGTTTGTGGTCTTTTGATCACCAAGTTGTAAACCCTATCTTAGCTTGGCTTTGTGCCTTTCCCTCATTGTGTTGAGGAGGTTGTGCATTTGGGTTGTATCCCTCAAGGTGTGAGGTGATCCTTGTGTTGCTTTGTGCTAATCCCTCAAGTTGTGAGGTGATTGTTTGTTGGCTTGGTGTTGTGCCTCAAGGAGGAGGTTGTGTTTGTAAGGAGAGGAGTTGGGTACTCCTTGTAATTGTTATTGCCCCAAATCCTCGGTGGAGGTTCCCTTTGTCGGAGTCCTTTGTGGACAAGCTAGTGGAGTTCACATCCTTCTGTGTGAAGGCAGGGATGTAGAGCTGGGTGCTCGAACCTCGAAACATATCTGTTGTTTGCGCTTGATCCCTTGACTCTTACTCTCTCTCTCTCTCTTTACATTGTGCCTTGCATCATTTCACATTGATCATTCATACTTATATGCTTGGCTTGGTTGTGTGTGCATCACTAGTTGCTTGCATCTTGTGTAATTGCAATTAGTTTTTAAATTCCGCATTAAGTTCATTAGATTAGCATTATCACCTATTCACCCCCCTCTAGGTGATTTCAATTGGTATCAGAGCCTACGCTCCTGATATTTAGGTTTAACCACTTAGGAGTGAGATCTTGTTTGCTAGTCTATATTTGCATTTTCATTTGCACACATATAGTTGCACTCATGGATAGCCCTCCTATGTTTGATTTTTCTAGACATGATATTTGGAAGGCCAAGATGAGTTGTCATTTAAAAAGCCTAGGACATCTAGTTTATCAAGCCACTACTCAAGAATCCTACCCAAATGCTAGCAAGCATAAAAAGGCAAATGCATTAGCACTTAAGACACTTAGAGCATCTCTCAATGAAGATCTTTTACATGTGTTTGCTCATTATGATTCTGCTTTTGCAGTTTGGAGCATATTAACTTCTCCCGAGCTTCCAAGGATTATCAACAAGATGAGGAGATCTAGGAGAGACATGTCCGACGAGCATTGCCTCATGGTCCAAGGGAAGGACTCCCTTGAGGTACAATCGGAATCTCAACTAGATGATAGCTCTAGTTCTTATTGCTATGGGTGTTTAGAAGTACAATCTTTAAATGTAGAACTTGCCACAAAGCTTGAAAAATTCTTGAAAAAACATGATTGTTTGAAAAAGAAGAACCTTGAACTAAAAGAGAAATGAAGGATTTATGTTCAAGTTTTGAATTGGTTTTGCAAGAGAAGGAGGAGATTACTAGTGAACGTGACTCACTAAGATCTCAACTAGACCTTGCCCTAAAAGAGATTGATGTTTTGAAAAGCAAAAATGATTGTAATGATATTTTGAAGAACAATGAGGTTTTATCTTCAAAATTGGATTTTGTTTTAAAAGATAACCTTATTTTGAAAAATGAAATTGATTTCATTACAAAAGAATTGGAATTAATTTTAAAGAAAAATGAATCTTTAAAAATTGAAATAGATTCTCATGTTTGCCATGCTAGTGTAGCTTCACCTAGCACATCTTTTGCATGCTCCACTTTATCTTCTAGTATTGAAAATGATATAAATATTTTGAAGAAAAGTGTTGAATGTTTGGGCTCCACTTTGAGCCAATGTACTTTGAATCATTCACGTTTGGAAACCTTAGTTCACATGAAACAAGTTCCATCTTTACATGTACACCCATCACGGCATACACATGCTCATCACGGACACAACCATAACATGTATGCTAATGTGTATACTTGTACACATTGTGGTCGTAAGGGCCACCTTGCTAGATTTGCTATGATCGTTTACATATTGAAAATTTAGCAAATAATCTTGTTTGGGTTAGGAAAGATACTAACCCCTATGGACCCAAAAGAAAATGGGTACCAAAGACCACCCCTTTGATTTTGATGTAGGAGTGGGCTCTCGCATAACGTGAGAGTGTTGGTGTCTTGGAGTGGATGCGTTCCGTGCTTAAAGAAAACAATTTGGATGCATCACTTTCAAGGGGAGTTTGGGGGAGGACCACCATTGGTTTGGAGAACTAGAAAGGTGCCTTCATCGGTTTTGGTATCATCTCTAACTCCCGTTTTTATTTACATGCTTTTCATGTTCATCATTTTATAGCATGTCTTGTTTTATAGTTCATTATGCCTATGCCATGTTTATTAGATTAGTGATATACATGTTTAGTTATTAGAGACACCCATGTTTTATATTAGACTTATCCTTGTGTTCTCACCTTGTTTTGAACTATCATGTATGCCCTAGATCTAAGGCACATGCATATACATAATGATCATATGGATTTTTATGATTTTGTTTTGATGCTTCATGTTTTGATTACTTGTTTAGATGTTAGTTTTCATTAAAACTAGAATTTATACTTGTACATATAGTGGGCCACAAATAGATCATTATATGTTTGTGCTTGAACGCTCTTTTGTACCCATAGATGTGCTAGTATAGTCTAGTTTTGATGATTCATGCATTCTAACTTGTATTCCCCATTTTGGATATATTTTATGATCTTGTGTTTTCACTTCATGTATATGTCTATTTTGTCAAACTTTAAGATATACATGTATACCCTTTGAGTCATTGCTTTTCATGCAAATATTTATTATGGACTCAATTGCGTTTAGGGATATGTATGTATACTTTTGTTTTGTCAAAACATACATATGCCTTGAAGTATAATTTGTTTTAATGAAAATTAAGTTTTTCATGTGTCATGTTTTAAAGGAATTTCAATTGAGCTTGAATGCAAATTTTCATGATTTTGATCTCACATTTTACTTGTACACTCACCTTTCTTGTTTACTCATGTTTTGTTTTCATGAGTCATATACATGCTTCATTGACTTTGAGTGTTGGTTATCATGTGGATTTCGTGTTTCATGAAAAACAATTTGTTTTTATTCCTTGCTTGAAGGATTTCGTACTAGTTTACAAAATTTTTCATATAACTAGTTGCGACATTCTTCATATGGTAGAGTTTTTCAAACATATAATATTTTCAAACCTATTTCTTGAAAACCCTACCTTCTACGGGCGGATGGATGGGAGATCATGTTCATGTATGCTTTAAAATGAAAATCATTTAAAACTTGAACCATGATTGGGAGGATAGGAATATGATGTATACACTTGATCATTATTGTTGTTTCAATTGATATCATTAAAATTCTTTCAATTGGTATCAATATTGACATTTCTTTATACTCATATATATTTTTGTATATGTATGCTTGCACTTCAAAGAGTATCAATTTCAATTGGTATTACCTTTCATACATATATATATGTGTTTTTGTTTATGTTAAAGCTTGAGTTTTAATTTTGTTTCAATTGACTAGTTTCAATTGGTATCTATATTCAAGCCTATGCATTGTTTCATTTGGTATTTCATAAAGGGGGAGAGAAACTTATATTTCATCTTTCAATTAGCATTTGATTCCAATCCCATTCTTTATGATTGATTATTTCCATTTGGTATCATATGTTCAAAATGAAAAACATTTACAATTGGTATCAAGATTTGTGTGTAGGAATTCAAAATTTTCTTATGTTTAATTTCAATTGATATCAAGATTGTTTACTTACAATTGATATGTTGTTTGTTTACTTAACAATTGGTATCAAGATTTTGTTTTCAATTGGTATGTATTTTCACTTTCAATTGGTATCATTTGTTTCAATGCCTCGTTTTACCTTTATTTCAATTGGTATTAATTGATATAGGCATTCCTTAAAATGTTTTTGTTTAATACTCATTTCAATTGATATCATTATGCACTACATTGACAACATTTTCAATTGGTATCAAAATTGATTTGCCCTTTATTGTTTCCTTATTTCCTTAAAAAGGGAGAGAAAAATTTGTTTTTGTGATTTTACCCCTTTGTTGATAATTGACAAAAAGGGGGAGAAGAATTGAGTTTGTAGCTTATATGCATGTTTTTGTATGCATGTTTTATGTTTTTATTAAAGTCAATTGGTGTTTTTATTTGTTTTTATTTCAATTGGAATCAAAGCATTATTTAAAGAACATGTTTTTACTTGGTATCAAGAGCATTATGTTTTAGAAAAAGGATTTACGTTCATGCATGTTTCATGCTTGTTTATGAGCTACATTGCATATTTATTATGTTTTTATCTATGCATGAGTTAAGGGGAGCTTCTTTGAAGCTTAACTTTAATCCATGCATATATAACTCCATGAGTTTTGTCATCATCAAAAAGGGGGAGATTGTTGGCCCAGAGGCCTTCCACTCTAGTTTTGATGATGATTAACTCATGTAGTTATGTGTACTAATAATCTTGTGATATTTAGTTTCAGATCATTAATCAAGATATTAGTTGGTGTTGCTTCAAAACTTCGTGATCCGGAAGCTCTCACATGGTGATTCAAGAAACCGAGCGTCAAAGATCATATATAGCACTCGATGGAGTCTAGCTCGGTGAATGAAGTTTTGGATCGAGTCGGCTTGAAGACGTTGCTCTACAAGAAGACATCGGTACATAGTTTAGTTTTGTGTTTAGATCCAAATTGTAAAGATTAGAATAGTATGATATGCTCAAGTTCACAACACACACGTTTCATGTTTTGGTTTTCGGTTTTAGTTTAACCGATCTTGGTTTTCTTGGTTTGCATGAATAGATATTATATCAAAATAAGTTTACATGGTTTAATGTATATTAGATTTGTTCTATATACATGCATGCTTCAACTACTTAGACAAACTTACTTTGATATACATATTCATGTGTTTTAGGTTTTGTGTTTTAACAAAACTTATTTTTGAAATTAAAGACAAAAACTATGATATATTTGTTTCTTGTATATTGGACCTATGTCCATATGCAACATGATAATAGTGTTTAAATATCATGTTTTTGTATTTCAATGAGTTTTAGGAAAAATCAGATTTCCTATTGAAAAATACATGTTTTGTAAAATACAGTTTTTGGTTTTTGGAAAAAAATGATAAGACACAAAAATAGTTCAAATTGCATGATAATTGAGTGAAATTTTATCACATGTTTATTTATCAATGCAAAATGTTTAAAACTATTTTTGGGGATTTTTACAAGATTTACAAGTATTTTTAGAAATATTTTAACTATTTTTCTGACCCAGTTTCTGACCCAGAACTGACTGACAGGCCAGGTCGGTCGACCGCCCGGTCGACCGAACCAAGGGCCGGTCGACCGAGAGATCGACCGACGTGCACAGAGCTGTGCACGTCTGGCAGCATAGTGGGACGGTCGACCGACCGGTCGACCGGACCAGAGAGCTTTGCTCTCTGTATCTAGGCGGTCGACCGGGCGGTCGACCGGAGCAGAGAAGTCTGCTCTCTGTATCTGGGCGGTCGACCGGCCGGTCGACCGGTAGCTGCCAGCGGTCAAATATGACCGTTGGACGGTCGACCGACCGGTCGACGTTAGTTCATTTCTGGCAGTTTAATCTGCCAATGGCTATTTTCTTTAATGGGCTATAAATACCCCATTGGAAAGAGGTTTTCTTTAAGATTTTAAAAGCTAATTTTTCCTGACTCTCTAGTGTTTTCACAGCAATCAAAAGAAGTTTTTGGGCTTTAAATTAAACAATCTATTTGGTGTTTTTGCTAGGGTTTGAAAAATCAAGAAAGGGTTTTTGGGAAAAGATTTGATTCAACTTCTTCATCTTGGTTTCTAATTTTTCCCAAAGATTTTCTTTGAGTTTTTGATTTTCATTTCTTTGGTTTTCTCCAAACTTGAGCTACATCTACTATCTTATTCTATAGGATCTTTGTGTGGGAAAAGAGATTGTTTGTGTCTTTGATCACCAAGTTGTAAACCCTATCTTAGCTTGGCTTTGTGCCTTTCCCTCATTGTGTTGAGGAGGTTGTGCATTTGGGTTGTATCCCTCAAGGTGTGAGGTGATCCTTGTGTTGCTTGTGCTAATCCTCAAGTTGTGAGGTGATTGTTTGTTGACTTGGTGTTGTGCCTCAAGGAGGAGGTTGTGTTTGTAAGGAGAGGAGTTGGGTACTCCTTGTAATTGTTATTGCCCCAAATCCTCGGTGGAGGTTCCCTTTGTAGGAGTCCTTTGTGGACAAGCTAGTGGAGTTCAAATCCTTCTGTGTGAAGGCGGGGATGTAGAGCTGGGTGCTCGAACCTCGAAACATATCTTGTTGTTTGCGCTTGATCCCTTGACTCTTACTCTATCTCTCTCTCTCTTTACATTGTGCCTTGCATCATTTCACATTGATCATTCATACTTATATGCTTGGCTTGGTTGTGTGTGCATCACTAGTTGCTTGCATCTTGTGTAATTGCAATTAGTTTTAAATTCCGCATTAAGTTCATTAGATTAGCATTATCACCTATTCACCCCCCTCTAGGTGATTTCAGATTCACCTCCCCCGAGTCCAATTTTCAACCAACCTGTCCTCCTTATCCACCTTGTCCATAATTTTCACAATATTCATTCCCCGATTTTGCTTCCTATACACCTTTCTAGACCATCCTATTGAAAAAAAATCTGAGCTAGAAAAGAGCATAGAAGCCATGCAGGAGGTCGAACGAAAATTTCAGGCCTCCCTTATTTTCACAATATTTCCAAGATTCATACTCAGTTCCATCAGTTCAAAATAGAAAACCATCAATCTTGAAATGAGTATGCGTGAGTCCGAGCAACAATTACAAAATCTGATGGACTCACGATTTCACCACAAATTTCAAAACAAAACTTCATCTTTTCAAGTCCAATCGCAACAAACGATGAACCAATCGACTATGAAAAGCTGCTTGAAGCCTTGACCCAGGCTCAATCAATCATAATCATGACATAGATATAATGGCCAAAACTTTTCATTCTCACCTTTGACCATTCTTGATGTCGTAGTCATTCTGCTAGAGTTAAAGAATCATGTTTTTTTAGAAAATAAGATTCCATTTCAGCACACCCATTTGAACTTGCCCAAACTCTAAATTTTAAAAACTATATTGACATTTTTGGCAAGTTATCCCTTTCCTGAAATTGAACTTGAGAATGAATATGATCCTGAATCTCAACTTGGTAATTCAATTCTACTTCCTAATTCAATAATGACTACGGTGTCTTCAACTGATTTCAATTCTTCTCTAGAGTCCACATTGGATCCTGTGCCTGTCCATCGAAAATTGAATCATCAATCTTTTTATGATCACCATATTGAACTTGACCAATTTCATACTTTTGAAAGTCCTATTGACAAATGGTAAGTTCTCATTTTTATAAATTGAACTCAATGAAGAATGCGACCTTGAGTCTCAAATTTGTGATCCAATTTAAATTTCTGAATCAATATTTACTCCTGTTTTGCTACCTGATTTGAGCAATATTTTAGAGTCAGATTTGATTCCATACCTGTCATTCTTGAACATAAATCATCAATCTTAGAAAGTCACATTCTATTGTGGGAAAATGAATGTGGACTTGAGTTTCAACTTCTTTTGGACCCACTTCTGAACAAATTTTGACTCCTGAATCTTTACTTGACTTCAGTCATTTTCCTGAGTCAATTGTAGTTTATGCCCTTCCTGATTCCAAAATCAATCATTCTATCTTTTTATACTCCATTTTAGGACAGAAGTGTTGATAATAATGACTCGAAAATTAATTTGAAATTTTGAAAATTAGATGGGGGTAAAATTCTTAATAAAAATTAGTCATATATACATTCTTTAGTTGGTTATATTAGAGAGGTTTTTGGTAGGTTCCTCCAGACTCTACGCAAATTAGATTAGGCCGCATTTCGTGGACCAATCAGACCACCACTGGAATCACCACCTTAAGGTAATATTTTCCTTCTTCTTCTTTTTCATGCATCTATGTATTAATCCTACATTGAGGACAATGCATGAGATAGGGGTGGGGGAGGGTTTCTAACATAACGTAGGTTTTCCTTTTATTTTTAAAAAAAATTATTAACATTTCCTTTACTTTTAAAAACTTTTGAAAATAGAAACAATATTTTGACATATTTTTTGTAAGAAATTAAGTCAATTTTATGGAATAGGAGAATCATAATTAGGATTTCTTATACTTGTTCAAAATAAATTATTTGTTTGATTTCCAAGTTAGGAAAAAATTAAAAAATGTAATTTAGTCTTGATTTTTACCTTGATGATATATGCATACTTTATACAGTTACACACTTAGGGTTCAAAAATAAAGATTCTTATGCCTTATAATATATATATATATATATATATATATATATATATATATATATAAAATCCTCGGATTAGACTGGGTATTTGTGCCTCATAAAGCATATGTATTCACGCCTAAAAGCGGTTCATATAATAAAATCCTAGTTTTATGGCCTTGTTTGCCAGTCCTTAAGTCCTTGGGGTGTCTTCTCACCCGGTGCCCTAAGACCGTTTGGTTTGGAGTCACTGATTAAAGGCACGTTACATGGGCAGATTAGAAAGCCTAATAGAACTATGAATATTATCACCAAAATAAAAAATAAAAAATACGGCATAAGAGTTAGAGTTAAAGAGCCTTAGTTAAAATTTCACGATCACGAAGGTGCATATGACTTAGGACAAAGTAATAGACTAGATATGAGAAGTACAATTTGACTCCTTACTTTGATTGATAATAAATTTTTGAATAGAGACTAAGTTTAGAAATGAAAATTTCAGTTTCCTATAACTTATAGTACTTAATTCTTACAATAATATTTCAAATATTTTTCTCTTTCAAAATGTGTTTTCAAAATACTAATATTTTTCTCTTCCTTTATGAATTTTGTGGGTGCAATCTACTGAAAACCCTCACGAGATAAAACTCATACTCTAGGGGTAACTTAGAGGTTAAACGGCTTGTTGCACATGCTCAGTGCAATCGCGTGACCTGCGAAAGTGGTCCAATAATTTTTGGTTTAGTTTTTGTTGTTTTGCTCGAGGACGAGCAAAAGATAGGTATGGGGGTGTGATCGGTCGCTGATATTGCGCATTCATTGTCATATTCTCATACTATTTTTATAATAAACTCTACTTTTAATCCTAATTATTGTCTAATTTATATGCAGGCCCATGCTCAAGGAGAGGGAAGAGAAACGAGCCAAAAGCCCATCAAATTCTGATTTAATTCAGAATTAATTCGAAATCAGAAAATCAGGGCAGATCAGGGCAAATCAGATCAGTTGAAAACCAGTTAAAATAAATCCCTACAAATCAATTGGTTAAAGCCAAAGATCACAGGCCGTTTCGTTAAATCCAGAGCTGAAACAGAAAATCCAAAACCAGATAAAGGGAAATCATCAAAACCGGGAGTTGTACCCCCCCCGGTATGGCCACCGGCCACACCCAGGCCACGAAATGCTGCCAAAGCCGCGTTTCCGTGACAGTTTGATTCTGTTGGGGGAGCGTTTGCTCCCCCTATTTCATACACTCCTCCCGGTTGGGTTTTGCCTATAAATACTAGGTTTTTCAAAGACCAGAGAGAGCGACCATGCAAAGATAGATTCTAGGCTAGTTTTCCATTCTCTTTTATGTAGTTTTTTATTTTCTTTTTATGTTATTTCAGTTTATTTATGTAATTCAGAGGAGATCAGAGTTTCATAGGAGAACGAGAGTGAAGCTTGTACTGAGAGTGACACCGGTATAAGTTGTTCTTCTCTTCTCTTATTGTTACCACATGAATCTAAAGTACATTTTTATGTTCTTCTTTGTTTTTGTGTTCTTTTTCTTCTTTTCTACTTCTCTTCTTTTGGTACCAAATACTATCCAAGTGAGTCTTATAGCATCGAAGAGCCTTGCCTTTGCGAGTGCCACCGATACCTCATAATGATGGATTTTAGTCTCAATCGTATCATTTCATACTTGTATCATCTTGATGATGTAATATGGAAGAGACAGAAATCAACTCTTTTGGGCTATTCGCTGATTGCCTCCACTTCAAGGTAACATTATCGCCACAGATTCAAGGTAAGTAATTTTTAGGTCTAACTTTCTTTCTTTTCTTTAAATTTTTAGTTTATATCACCACACCATCAACTCTCAACTCTTTTATCACTCTTTTCAATTTCTTTGTATATATCCCATTTCTATTTCTCTCCATCTTTTTAATTATCACTTCTTTCTAACTTAACTTTAACCTATTTTTTCTTTTCTTTTAAAGAACTAAAAGAAGACCTTTAACCATATTTTGTAGCATAAAAGAGAACTTACTAAAAATCTTTCATCGCTAGTCCCTCCTTGTGGATCACGACCCGCATAGCCACTTGTTATAGCGGTAGTATTGAGTACTTGCACATTCTATTTTTGTATTTCTAAAATTCTATATTTTTGTGTGCTGGTAAAACCTCAATCATTTTGACACTGCGGTGATGTTAAGACGGGTTTTGAGACTCGCGTTTTGACACTGCAGTGGTATGAGACGTGGGTTTCGAGCCTCGTATTTTGACATGCAGTGATGCTGAGACCGGGGTGTCGAGCCTCGCGTTTTGACATTGTAGTGATGCTGAGACGCGGGCTTCGAGCTCTGCGTCTAGGCATTGCATGAATGGCTTTAATTATCCTCGCGTCTGAAGTATAGACTCCGCTATCTGATGACTTGTCCTCGTGATTTTTAGACAGTTCTACAACTGGTCGCAATTATTATTATTCATCCTTAATATGATAACTGCGACTTATTCATCTTGAATAATATGACTGCGACCTTGGTCGGAGTTATTATTATTCAGCCAGAATAAGTTGACTGCGACCCTAGTCGCAGTTATTATTCTTCTTGATAAGATGATTGTGATCTTGTCGCAGTTATTATTATTCAACCAGAATAAGTTGATTGCAATCTTGGTCGCAGTGTTTTAATACTTCAATGACATTGTATAGTATAAGTTCATATATTAAAAATGCATTATATTATTAATCTTTTAATATTTTTATGATCTTATTTTGACATCACGGTGTTGTATCTAAAAATAGAGATTTAAAGAATATTTTATCAAGAACAAACTAAAAGACTGGACTAGTGATACACATTATATATTCTTCCCGATCAATCATAAACACAGTGCTGATGATTCTGAATTCCAATGGACCCTGATGGATTTCGACTGCCAAACACAAGAGTAATTTTTTATAACTCTTTGATTTCTGTGGATAAACAAGTGACATCTAAAGTTATATCAGACAAATGCTAGAACAATGGTAAGTTAAACTTGATCTTACATTTTCATTTACTTTAAATTAAATGACACTAAACTGAATGTGATTTATTTATTTTGTAAATGCAGAAAGAAAGAATGTCACAAATTTTGAACAAGATTTTAATAAAAGGATTAAGAAAACTTATATAAAATATGCAAGATATTCCCAACAGACTAATGTATATTAATTTATAAGTTTTATATAAATATTTCTTAATTATAGTTAAAATTTTAATCTCATATATACATTTTTTACTTATATTTTTCAGTGTTGATTGCGATGTATATGTATGCAAATACATTGAAAGTATAGCATTTGAAAGTCCTTCAGCAGTTGATATTGTAACGGATAGACTCTGCAGAAGCTAGGAGGCGAACTTGCATACATGTTACTCGCAGATAAGGTAAAA
>JAVJIF010025249.1:0-49032 GCA_038442645.1 Agave tequilana | reverse complement strand
AATCTACAAAGTTCTCTGTTAGGTGAGAATTTCTAGCTCGACCACTATCTCATTTTAGAAATTGGTTTGAGAGACAATCCTATGTCTTACCACTATATAGACTTTAGTGGTTAATAGTTTGTTGGATTTTAACAGTTGTTTACATTGCATGTTTATGTTTTCTATTACCAAATTTCCATTGAGTTTAGATTAGTTTGGTATAGTGATTGGTATAGGGTAATTGTGATTGACTTTATATAAACATTTACACACACACATACACATATGTATATACATATTGTTAGAATTGAAGAAGAATAAAAGTATGAATATTCGAGCTAAATTATGGCGAGATCCGTTGATCAAATCAACTGGATGATGGTTGGAGTGTGTTCTCCTTCCATTGGGGATGAACGTGGTATATTCACATGTTCAATTCCGACTTCGAATGAATGAGATATTCAAGTCCAAATTGCCTAATTCAAAGCCAAAACGGGACTAAAGGTAGCTAAAAGCATTTAGTCCCATATTGGCCATGGGATGGAAGTTTATGGTGTATAAATAGAGAAAATTGAGAACAAAGGGCGTGCCCTTTGGGTACTTGGAGTTTTCGCGCGCGAAAAGGAGGGAATTATGCTCGCACATGCTACGCGCGCGCGCGCGCCCGCCGCTGGCGCCGGCCGGTGCCGGAGCCGGGCCGGGCCGGGCTCGGGTTTGGGTTTGGGTTTGGGTTCCCTACCTGGCCTGGTTCTTTTTGAACTGGGTGTCGCGGGTATGGGTTACTCTGCTACCCGAACCAAACCCGATCCGCTCCAGCCCACCCGCCAACGGGTGTCTGCGAACGGATCCGAACCGCCCGCCAACGGCTGTCGGAAAACCGTCCGTGCGGTTGGGCGGTTGGACAGTTGAACGGTTGCGACGGTTCTGTCTGAACCGTCGCAACTGTTGACTTTTGGCGGACGAGAATGCCCTCCCGGAGCGCTATAAATAGCGCTCCAGATTTTCATCCCAGCAGCCACACCAACAAAAAAACAGAGAATATCTCTCTCTCCCTCTATTAGAGTTCTGATCTGCGCAAAGTGACTTTCGGCGTTCTGAACCGAGCTTCCAGCGAGAAGTAGGAAAGCGACTTCCAAAGGAGATTCTGCAAAATTGTTCTAAAAGAGAAATCAGAAAATTCAACAGATTCTTTTATAAGAATTGTTGTCTGAATCTGGTACTTCTGAAGAAAGATATTCTTCTACCTTCCTTCGTCCTCAACAGTGGGTGCTCCTCCAGAGAGTAAAGGCAAATATTCGTTTGAAATTTGTCCTTGTACCGCTGCTTCAAAGATCCTGTGAAGGTACTGGTTGACTAAAGTTCGACCGTATGGTGATTTGGTAGTGCTATCCAAATACCGTGAAAGAGTGTTGTATCTTGGGAGACCAGCGTCCATTATCCCGTTAGCACCGGTGCGGGGGACGTAATTGTCTTAAGGAGATTCGCTTTAAGCGTTCCTCACTCTAAATACTGTATAAGTGGATTAAGTCCTTTATACAGGGGATATACTTTACAGTATATCGAGACTGACTTAGATTCAGTCTAATTGGTGCTTTAACCAAGAAGGAAATTGAAAGGTGGTTCTTAAATTAAGGAACGTTCTATTGAACGAAAAACCTCCCACCTGATATTTACCGACCTGGCCAATTAGATTGTTGATATCTCAGTGATCTTGATTAGTTGTCAGATTGATTCTTGTTAAGCAGAATATCACAACATTCTTAAGACAATTATCGTTTCTTACTTCTGTTCTGCTTGAACTTGCAGAAAATGTCTGTGACAAATCAAGATAGCACTAGCAAGGCAACAAACATGCAGCTCCAAAGTTTGATGCCTACTCCACTTCCTAGCCGAAGCCGGAGAAGCCAGGAAAATTCGACGGCACAGAATTCAAGAGGTGGCAACAGAAGATGCTCTTCTACTTGACCACTCTTCATCTGGCCAAATTCCTGCAGGAGGATCCACCAGAACCCGGAACTGATCGGGACTCAGTCCTTGCAGTCGATGCTTGGACACAAGGTGACTTCCTTTGCCGAAATTATGTTTTAAATGGACTGGATGACTCTCTTTACAACGTCTACAGTCCTATCACTACGGCAAAGAAGTTATGGGCCAGTCTTGACAAGAAGTACAAGACTGAGGATGCTGGTACTAAGAAGTTCGTCGTAGGACGATTTCTGGAGTACAAAATGGTGGATAGCATGACTGTCATCAGTCAGGTGCAAGAGTTCCAACTTATCTTGCACGAAATAGAGGCCGAAGGTATGATTCTTCCTGAAACTTTTCAGGTTGCAACAATCGTGGAGAAGCTCCCACCTGCGTGGAGAGACTTCAATAATTACCTGAAGCACAAGAGAAAGGAGCTAAAGTTGGAGGATCTCATTGTGAGGCTTCGTATAGAGGAGGACAACCGCAAGTCCGAGAAAAGGAGCAGCAAGAACTCCTACGAAGCAAAAGCAAATGTGATCGAGGACTCAAAGGGGAAAGCGTCTTCTTTCAAAAGCTTGAAGAGGAAGAAGCCTTCCCAGGGGTACAAAGGCAAGGCTCAAGACGGCAGAAACATGCGCTTCAAAGGGACCTGTTACATCTGCAACAAAGAAGGTCACAAAGCAAATGAATGTCGCAGCCGTCTTAAGAAGAACAAGAAGAGCCAACCACAGGCGAATATGACCAACCATGAATCTCCAAGCCTTTCTGCTGTGGTGTCAGAAGTGAATCTGACAACCAACAACAAGGATTGGTGGGTAGACACTGGAGCTACCCGACACATCTGCTCGGAGAAATTGTTATTCTCAGAATATCAAAGGCTAGAGCAAGATGAGCAGCTATTCATGGGTAATTCAGCTTCCTCAAAGGTTGAAGGAAAGGGCAAGGTCATCCTGAAGTGGACATCGGGGAAAGAGCTTACTTTTAACGATGTGCTTCATGTTCCAGACATCCGCAAGAATTTGATCTCCGGATCAATACTTAGTAAGAAAGGATTTAGAATTGTTTTTGAATCTGACAAATTTGTACTTACTAAGGGAGGGATGTATGTGGGAAAGGGTTATCTTGTTGATGGACTTTTTAAAGCCAATGTTGCAGTGGTAGATAAAAAGTCCGTGTATTTGTACCCAAAGCTAATAAATAAAGGAAATTCTTCTGTTTATTTGCTTGAGTCTCCTAATTTGTGGCATGCTAGATTAGAGCATGTAAATTACAAGTCTTTGAAAAACTTGTCTAATCTGGGATATATTCCTAAACTCAACTTGAAAGAAATTCGCAAGTGTGAGATTTGTGTTGAGGCCAAGTTGGCTAAAATTCATATCACTCAATAGATCGAAATACAGAACCTTTAGGGTTAATTCATAGCGATCTATGTGACTTGAAGTTTATGCCAATTAGAGGCAGTAAAAAGTATTTTATTACTTTTATTGATGACTGTACAAGATACTGTTATGTGTATCTTTTAAACAGTAAGGATGAGGCAATAAATATGTTTACAACATATAAAGCCGAAATTGAGAATCAACTCAACAAGAAAATCAAGATTCTAAAATCCGATAGAGGCGAAAATATGAATCAAATGATTTTAGTGAGTTATGTGCTAGTTTTGGTATAATACATCAAACTACAGCACCATACACTCCTCAGCAGAATGGAATTGCTGAACGGAAGAACAGAACTTTGAAGGAGATGGTTAATTCCATGCTCGTAAGTTCTGGAGCTCCGCAGAACTTGTGGGGGAAGCTCTATTAACTGCAAATCATATTCTAAATAGAGTACCCCACAAGAAACTTGGTCTAATACCATTCGAGTTATGGCATGGAAGGACACCTTCCTACCATTACCTCAAAATGTGGGGGTACCTTGCAAAGGTGCTGGCACCATTACCCAAAAAGACTAAGTTGGGAGCAAAAACTATGGACTGCATATTCATAGGTTATGCCTTGAATAGCAGTGCCTACAGATTTCTGGTTCATAAATCAGAAATACCTGATATTCATGTAAACATGATTATCAAATCTCGAGATGTTGTATTCTTTGAAGACATCTTTCCGTACAAACGGGAAGCAGATAAGACTTCTGGGAAAAGAACACACGAGATGGCGTTCAGGGACGAAAGTTTCGAGGAACTGAATGTAAATGCGAAAACTGAACCAAGAAGAAGTCAGAGATCTAGAATCTCAAAATTTTTTGGTCCAGATTTCATAGCATACGCTATTGAGAGTGAGCCTCAAACATTTAAAGAGGTTATGTCAACCCCAGAAGCACAAATGTGAAAAGAAGCTATAAATAGCGAAATAGAATCCATACTAAGTAATCATACTTGGGAATTGGTAAACTTGCCTCCTGGCAGTAAACCAATTGGGTGTAAGTGAATTTTCAAACGAAAATTAAAACACGATGGATCTATCGACAAGTACAAGGCTAGATTAGTAGCCAAGGGTTATCGACAAAAAGAAGGACTTGACTACTTCGATACTTATTCACCAGTAACAAGAATAACGTCCATTCGGATGTTAATTGCAATTGCAGTATTGCACAACTTAGATATCCATCAAATGGATGTCAAGACTGCATTCTTAAATGGTGAATTAAATGAAGAGATATATATGGAGCAACCTGAAGGATTTAAAGTCAAGGGCCAAGAACACAAGGTGTGTAAATTGGTAAAATCCTTATATGGTTTAAAACAGGCTCCAAAACAATGGCATGAGAAATTTGATAGTGTCATGATCAAAGATGGATCACTATCAATGAATGCGATAAGTGTGTTTACATGAAAACAGTTGGAAACGCATGTATCATTGTTTGTCTTTATGTAGACGACATGTTGATACTTGGGACTAATATTGAGATTATTAAGTCCACTAAAAGAATGTTATCCAACAGTTTTGATATGAAGGATCTGGGGGTTGCTGATGTAATTTTAGGAATTAAAATTACTAGAACACCAGATGAAATCAGTCTATCTCAATCTCACTATGTGGATAAGATGATAGAAAGATTTAAGGATCATGGGATAAAAGAGAATACAAATCCTTTTCTCCCACATGTCCATCTTCATAAGAATACAGGAACTGGAATACGCCAGTTGGAGTATTCTCAGATTATCGGGAGTCTAATGTATTTGATGAATTGCACTAGACCCGATATTGCTTACGCTGTAAGCAAGTTAAGTAGATACACTAGTAATCCTAATGATCTACATTGGACCGCTCTACTACGAGTATTGGGTTACGTATCACATACCAAGGACTATGCCTTGAGATATGGACAGTATCCACCTGTACTGGAAGGATATAGTGATGCTAATTGGAATGCAGATTCTGAGGAATCAAAATCAACTAGCGGATACGTATTTACTCTAGCAGGAGCAGCGGTATCATGGAAGTCTTCTAAGCAAACATGTATTGCCCGTTCCACTATGGAATCGGAATTCATAGCCTTAGATAAGGCTGGAGAAGAAGCAGAATGGCTTCGACAATTCTTAAAGATATACCATTATGACAAAAGCCAGTGCCCGCTATATGTATACACTGCGATAATCAAGCAGCTATATTTAGGGCACAAAATGTTATATACAACGGTAAGTCTAGACATATTCGTCGTAGACATAATACCGTGAAGCAGTTGCTCTCAAATGAAATTATCTCTATTGACTTTGTATCGTCAAAGGATAATTTAGCGGATCCGCTTACTAAAGGTTTAAGTGGAGAGCGTATAAACTGCGCATCGAGGGGAATGGGTCTAAAAGCCTAACCTTACCGAGTCAGCTTAATGGAAACCTCACTTAGCGACTGGAGATCCCACGGACTAAGTTCAAGAGGAAAAACTAGTTATGATTGACTCAGCAAGTAAGCACTTGGGAGCTTGACTCCAATCCATTTCTAAGGTGCACATAAGTGCTTTTCTACAAGTGGATTAAGGATAAGCTTAACGCTTTAATGATGCCTATATCTTGTTACTAAACAAGTGAAGTAGAGTAGACTACTCTTAATAGGTCCATCACCTATGTGAGTATAGAGTTGGGTCGGCTCTTTGGGAATTTCTATGGAGGCTGTTATTCCCTAAAGATACTCTCTGAAACCAAGAATGTCCAGGGCCAAAACGGACACAACCGAGAACCAAAGTTGATTTGGAAAGTTACTGTGTGAAGCTTGTTGACTTGGCTTACACTAACGGCTAACAGTTCAAGACCTAGTTCACTGATTAGCCAGTAAGTCCGATAAAGCTTTCGCTATGGAAGGTTCAAGACCTAATTCACCTATCCTTATGCAGTTTCTTTTCTCAAGTACCTTTCACAATAGAGTCAGTCTCTTTGTGTGTCATTCCTTGAATCTCCATTCATTGTGGGGGATTGTTGGAATTGAAGAAGAATAAAAGTATGAATCTTCGAACTGAATTATGGCGAGATCCGTTGATCAAATCAACTGGATGATGGTTGGAGTGTGTTCTCCTTCCATTGGGGATGAACGTGGTATATTCACATGTTCAATTCCGACTTCGAATGAATGAGATATTCAAGTCCAAAGATTGCCTAATTCAAAGCCAATACGGGACTAAAGTAGCTAAAAGCATTTAGTCCCACATTGGCCATGGGATGGAAGTTTATGGTGTATAAATAGAGAAAATTGAGAACAAAGGGCGTGCCTTTTGGGTACTTGGAGTTTTCGCGCGCGAAAAGGAGGGAATTATGCTCGCACATGCGTGCGCGCGCGCGCGCCGCCGCTGGCGGCGGCCTTGGGTTTGGGTTTGGGTTTGGGTTTGGGTTCCCTACCTGGCCTGGTTCTTTTTGAACTGGGTGTCGCGGGTATGGGTTACTCCGCTACCCGAACCAAACCCGATCCGCTCCAGTCCACCCGCCAACGGGTGTCTGCGAACGGATCCGAACCGCCCGCCAACGGCTGTCAGAAAACCGTCCGTGCGGTTGGGCGGTTGGACAGTTGAACGGTTGCGACGGTTCTGTCCGAACCGTCGCAACTGTTGACTTTTGGCGGACGAGAATGCCCTCCCGGAGCGCTATAAATAGCGCTCCAGATTTTCATCCCAGCAGCCACACCAACAAAAAAAACAGAGAATATCTCTCTCTCCCTCTATTAGAGTTCTGATCTGCGCGAAGTGACTTTCGGCGTTCTGAACCGAGCTTCCAGCGAGAAGTAGGAAAGCGACTTCCAAAGGAGATTCTGCAAAATTGTTCTGAAAGAGGAATCAGAAAATTCAACAGATTCTTTTATAAGAATTGTTGTCTGAATCTGGTACTTCTGAAGAAAGATATTCTTCTACCTTCCTTCGTCCTCAACAGTGGGTGCTCCTCCAGAGAGTAAAGGCAAATATTCGTTTGAAATTTGTCCTTGTACCGCTGCTTCAAAGATCCTGTGAAGGTACTGGTTGACTAAGGTTCGACCGTACGGTGATTTGGTAGTGCTATCCAAATACCGTGAAAGAGTGTTGTATCTTGGGAGACCAGCGTCCATTATCCCGTTAGCACCGGTGCGGGGGACGTAATTGTCTTAAGGAGATTCGCTTTAAGCGTACCTCACTCTAAATACTGTATAAGTGGATTAAGTCCTTTATACAGGGGATATACTTTACAGTATATCGAGACTGACTTAGATTCAGTCTAATTGGTGCTTTAACCAAGGAAGGAAATTGAAAGGTGGTTCTTAAATTAAGGAACGTTCTATTGAACGGAAAACCTCCCACCTGATATTTACCGACCTGGCCAATTAGATTGTTGATATCTCAGTGATCTTGATTAGTTGTCAGATTGATTCTTGTTAAGCAGAATTTACCAACACATATACATATCTATATGTGTGTATATATACACATTCATATGTGTGTGTGTGTGTATATATGTATATACATATCTATATGTGTATATATACACATATATATATGTATATACATATACATATGTGTATATACACATGTACATATGTGTATATATATACACATACACACACACATACATATGTGTGTATACACATGTACATATGTGTGTGTGTGTGTATAAATGTATATACATACATATATATATGTATGTATATGTGTATGTATATATATATATATATATGTACGTATATATATATATATATACACACACACACACACACACACACACATATAACATATACATACACACACACACACACACACATATGTATATATATATATATATATATATATATATATATATATATATATATATATATATATATATATATGTATGTATGTATGTATGTATGTATGTATGTATACATACACACACACACACACTTGTGTCCTTCCAAAAGGATTTAAGCCCTTATCCTTCCAACTCAAATACAACCCTCCGACATTTGAACACAAGATCCACTTCATTGAAGTTGATTTATATTATTTCAAGTATCTATAAACTGAAAATTAAATATTTTGAATACTTTTTGCCCATCCATCAAAAGGCGCAAAATAGACGGCCAAAAGTAGTAAGTTGGTTGGATTTATGTCTTTAGACATACAAATTCTCGATCTGGCCATTTGATTATGATCTAAATATTTAAAAATCTCTACAAATCAATTTTTGTTAGATTTCAAATGTTCTACACCGTTAAACTAACCAACTCACTATTTAGGCCGTTCATTTTTCTCCTACTTCACGCATGGGCAAAAAGTATTCAAAATACTTAATTTTAGCTTATAGATACTTGAAATAATATAGATCAACTTTAATGGAGTGGATCTTGTATTTGAATGTCAGAGGGTTGTATTTGAGTTGGAAGGATTCGAGCTCAAATCATTTTGGAAGGACACAAGTCTCTCTCTCTATATATATATATATATATATATATATATATATATATATATATATATATATTATATAGTGAGTTGATCCCCTAAGAACGGTTCTCACGAATCATGTGAGAACTTTCAGTCGGATCTGATAGAGATCTAGTTTTATTGATTTGATCTATCAGATCCGACGACCCACGTGAAAGTTCTCACAGAAATCCGTGAGAACCGTTCTTAGAGGATCGCTCCCTATATATATATATATTATATATATATAATATATATATATATTATATATATATATATATATATATATATAATATATATATAATATATATATATATATTATATATATATATATAGAGAGAGAGAGAGAGAGAGAGAGTTAGATTTGGATACATGCAGAAGGATTCGAGCATGAATCCTCCCTCTCAAACTGAATCCCACGATATTTAATTACAAGATCCACTTCATTGAAGTTGATCTACATTGTTTAAAGTAACTAAAAATCAAAATTCAACTATTTGAATAATTCTTGCCCATCCATCAAGTAGGCGTAAAACGAACGGCTTTAAATAACATTTTACTTAAATCTATGAGTTTAGACATAGAAATTCTCGATCCGACCTTTTGTTCATGTTCTCAACATTTAAAAACCCTCACACACCAATTTTTATTAGGTTTCAAATATTATACACCGTTAAACTAACCAACTCACTATTTTGGCTGTTCATTTTGTATCTAATTGATGGATGGGCAAAAGGTATTCAAAATATTTGAATTTTAATTTTTAGTAACTTTAAACATTATAGATCAACTTCAACAGAGTGGATCTTATATTGAATGTCGTGTGATTGAGTTTGAGTGAGAAAGATTCGGGCTCGAATCCTTCCGCATGTACCCAAGTCTAACTCTCTCTATATACGATCCTATGAGAACGGTTATCAAACTAAGCTTCATAAGAACTCCATGGTGGGTAATCTCATGAATAATCTAGATCGTTCATCTTAATCTACATACTTAAATTAAGCTAATAATAAAAAATCACACGATTCTGGACTTTTTTAATCTATATAAGGAAATGATCGTATAAGAATAGTTCTCAAACTAAGATCGTGAGAACTTCACGGTGAGCCACCCCATGGATGATCTAAGCCGTTCATCTTAATTTACATACTCAAATTAGGCTGAATATAAAAACTTAAAATTTCATGCCTTTTTACCCATCCATTAAATGCTTATACAAAATATGTTATATTAGCCACTGAAAAAAATGTCATTGGATGCATAGGTAAAAACAAGTCGTAGCCAGATCTTGAACATGAGACTATCTACAACTCACTCCCACATCTTTATCGATGAGTCAGGCTTTATTGGTAATCGTGATTGACCTTGAACTTTAAAGTTTTTCTTGAAACTCTTTTAAACTCGCATCTTAAACCGAGTCGTTTCTAAGTTCCACCGACACTTTGGTG
Source organism: Agave tequilana (assembly GCA_038442645.1). Lineage (NCBI taxonomy): Eukaryota > Viridiplantae > Streptophyta > Magnoliopsida > Asparagales > Asparagaceae > Agave > Agave tequilana. Next base: position 38,782 of record JAVJIF010025249.1, on the reverse strand, counting down.
ATAAAACCCTGTTAGCTGATTTTGACCCCAGCATTGCTTAGCTCCGCTTGAATGTTCACTTGCTTGCAATTATCTGCTTGTCAGTTTATCTATTCTTCTATTATTAGTTGTAAAGAGTTTGAAATCTTACTTAGACTGTTTTCAGTATTGCTTGACATGCTTTCACTAGATGTGCTATCATTTACCATGTTGTCTCTTATCACCTGCCTGATTTCACCACCTGACATGCTACAACTTGACACCTGTCCCTGTTATGATATCACTTATCAACTGCCTCCTGTCATGTCAATACTTGACTTATGATTATCACATTTACGGGAATCCTATACCTATTATCCTGTATTATATATAGTGACCTGTTATCCTGTATTACATATATCGTGACATAAATCTCTAGTGCTCATGTACTCTTGTAATACATGTACTCTTGTACTCCTGAATTCCTAATCATGTCCTGCTCCTACTATTTCGGTAAATTGATAATTACATAATAAGTTATAAAAAGGTCAACTTATACCGGGTAAGGGGAAAACTGATGGACTTGAATTGTGGCTTTGTTTATAATAGTTTAGGGATGTGCAATTAAAATCTTGCTACATGTGGGCCCCAGGTGTTCCAGGCGGGGTAATTCTTACACGCCGACTATTATAATCTATTCATCATGATTGCTTCGCGGTACGGACCTGGCTAAATGTCAGGTTAATTGGGTCGTTGTTTCGGATATATACAGAACCTATTGTAAATATAATTTATGGGTCTCATCATCAGTTTCTAATAACAACCTTGATTTACTCAGATGCGGATATATGTGTGTTGGGACGCTAGTCCACATACCTAGACCTCTGAGTAGGACAAGTTATAATAATAAAATATGCCAATTAATAATTCGCTGTGTTTTGCAATTCAGGTCATATGAACTTAGCTTACGATGATGTGAGATATATGATATATAGATGAGATTTTTTTTATTTGAATTATTCCTTCGACGTACTTATCTCGTTGATCGTACACATATTTTGTATTCTTTTCATTACACTCCTACATTTATCGTGTAATAAATCTGCTAATTTTCTTATCTTAAATGTCTATTGTGCAGAAGATAATCATGGAGAGAAATAAAATTAAACCAGATAAATACCAGTTAAAATCAGATTTAACTGAATCTATTTGGTTAGCTGAGAATGATCTCAGATCTAGTTAGTTAAAAATCAGATTTTGGTGAATCAATTCGATTAACTTAAATATCTATAAGGAACCACATCTAGAATAAATCAAAGATTGGGGCAAATATTCAGTTGAAAATCAGAACAAATCAGAAAGATAACACCAAATGGAAATCGATAAAATTCAGATTTCTATAAATCCATTTTGGTTAGCTAAAAATCAACTGAAGATAACGTCAAATATAGAGTCCAAATTCAAAATCCAAAGGGATAAATGGATAGAGAGAAGATCAACGGATGAGATTAAGCAATTTTGACTCAGATTCAGACTGGATATATTTTAGTATTTGAATCATAACTTTTTCAAATCTGATGATTCAAGTTGATCCAGAAAGAAGACTTAAAGGGCTACAACTCTTACGTTAATCACTGTTTCTAATTCTATCATTTGATAAGTTATATTCAGCAATCAACACGCTAACAAGCTGCAAATCAGAATTGAATATCCATATCAAATCAAGTTGGAGATGAAGAGAGAATTCAAATTCAGAAATACCCAGCTCATCCTATCTTTTGACTCATTTTCTTATCCATTTTTATGCTATAAATACCCCATATATCAGAGGTACAGAGGAGGATGAAGCAGAGATAGATTCTTAGGTCAGTTTTTCATTCTTTTTAGTGTAGATTTTTATTTTCATTTTATGTAATTTTTATTTTGTAAGTATATGTTAAACTAAGATTCATGTAAGTAAAAGGGAGAGATTTATGTTGAGAGTGACACCGATGTAAGCTCCTTCTTTCTTCTATCGTTTCTGCAAGCAATAAAAAGGTAACTTTTTTATGTTCTTCTTTATTTTCATTTTCTTCTTCTTCTTTCTACTCTAACTCTTTCGGTTTTGATAATAGTCCAAGTGAGTCAAATAATATTGGTATTGTCTTGCCTTAGCGAGTGTCATCGATAGCTCATGACGATGGATTCTTTTCGATGTTCGTATCATTTCATACTTACTCGAAGAAGCCTTGATGATATAATATGAATTGGAACTGAGTTAATTTTATGAGTTATGCGCTGATCACCTCCAGATCAAGGTAAATATGCAAGGATTTCAGGTAAGTCAACAACCAGAAAATGGTAAGTACTTCTTTTAGGTTTCTTTTTTTTTTTTAATCTTTAGTTTAAATCACTTCCATCACTAAATCTCTACTATTTTTCACTTTCTTTGTACAAAATCACCATCTCCTTCTATCTATCACTTTCACCATTTAACATAACTTATTTTCTTTTTCTTTTCAAGAACTGAGAGAAGAATTTTAACTATTCTTTGTACCTTAAAAGAGAACTTGTAAAAAGCTTCGATCGCTAGTCCCTCCTTGAGGATCATGACCCGCATAGCCACTTGCTACGCGGTAAGCATTAAGTACCTTACACTACTGTTATAAAGTTCTGAAATTCTATATTTTCTGTTGCAGGTTCAAGCTCAATTACTGCTGTATTTTCTCATGAAGCCGCAAACTAGGTTTGTACCGCTGATTTTACCGTATTTGCTATCATCGGGTTTTACTTCAGATTTCTGGTTTTATTATTATTATTATATTATATACATTTACATCCTGCCTACCACTAGTGTTCTATTGCACCAGTCTCTTATTCTTATCATATTATATCATGCTTGTTCCTTGCATGATATCATTTACTATCTTTCTACCTGTTGTTGTATGCCTGTGCTTACGACACGTTTTTCAATGCATGTTTATTATTCAGATTTATTGATACACGCGTGCTTATCCATGCACGCCACTTGGCATTCACCATACCACTCACTGGGGAGTTTCTGACTCCTCTGGATCCTCATATCCACATCCCAGAGCTTTAAACTTGTGGATTCTCCCAGTTGCTGATCAGAGATGCGCAATGGTAACGTGGATTATGAAAGTACACCTTGAGGGGGGGTGAATAGTTGTATGGCTAATCTAATGACAAATAATGAGGAATTAAAACTAAATTGCAACACACTTAGTGTAACCAAAGAGTGTAGCCGAATTCCCGGTTAAGGGCTCTGGACTATCTCCTCCTCTAAATAAGAGTTGAGGTGTTATGTAAAGCTCTCTTGGTTCAACACAAGTGAGGCACACAAACAAACTCAAGTATATATATGATATGAACAATATGATGCAATGCATAATATAAGAGAGAAAGAGAGTTAGAGATAGTGGATCAAACACAAACACAAAGATATGTTTCGCGGTTCGAGCACCCAGCTCTACGTCCCCGTGTTCACACAGAAGGATTTCCACTATATCGTCCATACAGGACTTCCCACACAGGGAACCTCCATTAAGGATTTGGGTAATACAAACTAGGAGTACACAACTTATCTCTCCAACAAATACAAGAGGTAAGACGCAACAACTATCACCTCTACACTTAGAGGGATGGGCACTTAGCCAAACAACATCAACCTCACAATAGAGGGATAAAGCTCAAAGCCTAACACCACTACAATCACCTCTACATTAAGAGGGATACCAACAAAACCTCCTCAATCACCTTTCACTAGAGGGATACCAACCAGCTCAAACTCCTTCACAATCACCTCTACACAAGAGGGATACCCACAACTCAAAGCAAAGTGATTTATAGCACTTGGTGGTCTCAATAAATCACAACCCAATTTTTCTCACTAAACAAGATCCTAATAGATAGGATAGATAGATAGCTCAAGTGTGAGAAAACAAAGAGTTTGAAAATTAAAATCACAAAGAAAAACTCTTAGGAAAAACTCTAGATTGAAATATAAATGAAGATCAAAACAACTTCCAAAGACTTCTCCTTTTCTTGATTTTTTTCAACCCTTTAAAAACAAATAAGGATAAAATCTTTTAGCCCAAAACTCTTTTAAAACTTGTTGCTAAAACACTTAAGATGATGAGAATTTTTGCTCTTAAAAAACTTAGCTAAAACAGTTCAAGAGGATGGATATTTATAACCCACCAAAATCTGCCCGTTGGCAGTCTGGTAAAGGGCAAAATTGCCCTTCCGATTGACCGTCCGGTCGACCGGTCAACTGTTATTTTTATGACCATTGAGCCACCGGTCGACCGCCCGGTCGACCGGGACTGGATATAGAGAGCAACAGCTCTCTGCCGGTCGACCGGGGTCATTTCCAGATAGCATAGCTCTCTGGACGGTCGACCGACCCGGTCGACCGGCCTTCCAGCTGTTTGGTTTGTGTACGTCTGCGCACATCAGTCGATCGGGCCAGTCGACCGACGTCTACCTCGGTTCCGTCCGGTCGACTGGCAGACAGCCAGGTCTAAACATTATGGGGATTAAAAAAACTTGTCTTTTTTCTAAAAAATCTCACAAAATCACATAAATTTCACAAAAATATGTTCTTGTAATATCTTTGAAATACAAATATGCGTGATAAAAATTCAACACATATTATAAACAATTTGAACCATTTTTGTGATATTGAAATTTGTCTTAAACACAAAATCCGTATTTTTCAAACTTTGATTTTTGAAATGAAAAACCGTTTTCTCCTAAACTTTTGTAAATACGAAAACAAGATATTGAAACAACTTTGAAGCATGTTGTATATAGATAGAATCCAATATACATATAAAAATATACATCTATTTTGACATGAAATCCCTAATCCAGTTAAATCGAAAACCAAAACCAACATTTAAACTTGTGTGTGTATGTGAACTTGATCATATCAACACTATCTAATCTTTACACAAGATCTAAACATATCTAAACTAAACAAATTGAGGTTTTCTTGTAGAACTCCTTCTCCAAGTCGACTCGATCGAAACACGATCTACCGAGCTGGACTCCAACCGAGTACTAGATGCGATCTTGATGTTCGAGCTCTTGAATCAACACGTGAAAACTCCAAAACTCCTTTGTTAAAGCTAATCACCTACTAATATCTTGATCAAATATCTAAAACTAAATATCACAAGATTATTAGTAAACTATAACTACATGAGTTAATCATCATCAAAACTAGAGTGATGGGCCTCTGGGCCAACAATCTCCCCCTTTTTGATGATGACAAAACTCATGGATTTATATATGCATGATTAAAGTTAAGCTTCATAGAAGCTCCTCCTTAACTCATGCATAGCTATAAACAAAAATAAAGATATGCAATGAATGCTCAACATAAATATGCATATAACATGGAAATGAAATAAACATACTCTGATACCAATTGCTCTTATACCAATTGTAAAAGTAAACATGCATAAACATGCATATATAATTCTCCAAATTTCTCTCCCCCTTTTTGTCAAATCATCAACAAAGGGGCACAAAAGAAATTTTCTTCTTTTAAATTAAACAATAAAGTTGTATATATGCGATATACATTCATGAAGAAGAAAGACGTAAAGTTAACTCCCCCTGCATACATGCATCTATATGAAAAAGAGATGACTAAACCCTAATCACATAAAACATAATATACAATGTATAAAAGGAGATGTGAAGCTCCCCCTACACACGTGTACCACGTAAAGAAGAGAGGTTATACTCCTCAATATAAGATACACTCAATATGAATTTATATATAGAGAAGATGTGACGCTTCCCTTGCAAATAAGCAATATATCAAAACATTATGATAACAATTCATGATACCAATTGAAAATAAACAAAAGATACCAATTGAAAGTATCTTGTAAATTCTTTATACCAATAGAAAATGAAACATTGTATGTTTTTGATACCAATTGAAATATATACATATATTGTAAATTTTGATACCAATAGTAAATATTGATACCAATTGAAGATATTTTATAATTTTGATACCAATTGAAAGTAAAAATCAAATTTTTAGGTAAGCACAACACATTTCAATATAGATACAAATTTAAAATGAAGCATGATATCAATTGAAAAAATTTTTCATTAGGAGTGTAGGATACCATTTGAAAAGCAAGATATCAATATCATTTTTCATCAGAAAGAGTGGGAGTAAGATACTAATTGAAAACAAAAACCGATTGAAAGGTAAACATGAATTTTTCTTCCCCTTTATGAAATACTATAAAAATAATGCATAAGCTTGTATAAAATATTAATTGAAAAATGATTATCATTAAGAACTAAATCAAGCTTAGAATAACATAATTTATGCTTTAAGATGTAAAAATATAATAAGCACAATCAAATCATATGTATGAAAATGTAAATACCAATTGAAATTGATACTATTTGAAATTTGAACCATACATATATAGAAAACATAAGAGCATACAAGATAAATATCAATTGTGATACCAATTGAAAACACAATAAGGATTAAGTGTATAACTCATAAAAACCTCCCTTTCATGCACAAGTTTAAATAGATTTTCAATTTGAGCATACAAGGCATGGTCGTCCATCCATCCACTCTTTAGGAAGGAAAGGATTTTTAAAAATATAATTTTGAAACTAATTTAACAAGTTTGAAAACTCTACCAAGTAAAGAATATGAACTAACTTAAGATAATTTGAAATAACTAGTTATAAATTCTTCAAAAACATAAAACCAAATCATATACTTCATGAAGCATGTAATTTACACAAAATTGACATTCAAGATATATAAACCTCAACAAGGTACTAATAAAACAAAGTAATGAGTAAATTTAAAAAAAATGTGAGTGTACAAGAATCATGTGAAAAGCATAATCATGAAAATAGGCAATGAAGCTCATATGAAATTCATTCTCAAAAATATGAAAATTTAATTTTCATCAAAATAATAAAAACTTCAAGGCATATGTATGTTATGTCAAAACTAGAAGTATACATTCATATCCAAATACAATTGAATCCATAACGAAATTTTACATGAAACACACATGACTCAAGGGTATACATGTATATCCTATAGTTTTAGACAAAACTAACATATACATGAAGCTAAACACATATTATAAAAATATGTACAAAATATAAGGAATACAAGTCAAAATGCACGAATCATCAAAACTAGGATATACTAGTACATCTAATGAGTACAAATGAGCGACCAAGCATAAACATATAAAAATCTATTTGTGGCTCACTAGTTGTACAAGTATTGACACAAGTTTTAATGAAAGCTACATCTAAACAAGTAGTCAAAACATGAAACATAAAACAAAACATAAACCAATATGATCATTAAGTAAATGCACATGTCTTAGTCTATGATATACACAATAGCTAAATTATAGTAAGAACACAAAACATGGGTCCATATAAATATGGGTGTATCTCAAATACTATACATGTATGTCATAGGTCTAAATATCATGACATTTAACATAATAATCAATGGAAAAACAAAACATGTTAAAAATCAATAATATGGAAGCATGTAAACTAAATGGGAGTTAGAGATAGTTACCAAAACCAATATGGCTTATCTCTAGGTCTCCAAACTATGATGGTCCTCCCACCAAACTCTCCTTAAAAGTGATGTATCCAAAATTGTCACCATTTAGCTCGGAACGCATTCACCTCAAGGCACCAACACCTCTCACGTCATGTGAGAGCCCACACCTACATCAAATAAAATAGGAGTGAATTTTGGTACCCATACTTTATTAGGTCAATGGGGGTTAGCACCTTTCCTAACCCAAACAAATTTATTTGCAAAATTTATATTATGTACTCTATCATAACAAAACTTTGCAAGGTTGGCCCTTTCGTCTATAATGTGAACATGTGTACATATGAGCATACATAGAATCATGTGTGTAAGCATGATGAGCATGTGTATGTGATTGCTAAAATGAAAGAACAATCAAAGAGTTAAGAAATTATCGTGTAACTTGTGGCTAACGGGTCGTGTCCACGAGGAGGAATGCGATGAAAGCTTTTTGATGTTTCGTTTAATAATAAAAAATTGTGCTCGTTTTTTAATTGAAAAGAGAATGGAAAGAAGGAGATGATTAAAAGAGAAATTGCAACTTTAGAGAAGGCTTTGGAGAAGGCGATTTAAAAAGCTCGAAAATTGTTTGGTTGATTTTAATAAAGAAGAAAATCTGGGCTCACATCTCACTACTCAACCGTTTATTCTTCTATTGAAATCCTTAGTGCCTCAACTTGATCAGAGGCAAAACTTAAGGTTGACTTTAGAAAGTTTGAAGTAAAGCATATAAGATGGTTGGAAAAGTTAACTCTTTTCTTTAAGAAACCGTTTTGAATCGAATGTTAAATCATCAAGCGCGAAGAAGCAAGTATGAGATAAAAATAAGTTCAAGAGACGTTCTTAAAAGAAGTATGAGTTTAAAAATCTAAATCCATCCTCATGTGTCTTCAAGAACACTTTCAAGAAGAAAGGCTTTAGGTTAGGCATGCAAATGATTCATTGGGTCTTTTTCATTAAAATCAGAAAAGAAGAAAAATTGGAGAGAGGTACAATAGTGAGCCCAGAAAATCGATTTAGCTACTCTTGAAAGTTAAAGAAAAATGTAAGTAAATAAGTAAGACATACCGTAAAATGAGTGGAAGAAAATGTAGCTCAATTCTTGTATTGATGTCACTTCAATCTTCAAGTTACAAGCACTCAATTCCTCTCTCTCACAGGTATTTGTCTGAACTACAAATTGCAAAACAAAAATACAACTTTTGTACTATCTAACAAAGAACCTAAACCTTAAAGTATAAACAAAATTCTAATCCTAGTCTTCGCTTCTTTTTGCTCTATTGAAACTGGTATTTATAGGGAAAAACCAGAGGGGGGAGATCCTGAGAAGATTGGGGGAGCAAACGCTCCCCCAACTGACACAACAAAACCGCGAAAACGCGGCCAGGGCCGCATTTTCGTGGCCCTGGTATGGCCAGTTGGCCACACCCAATTAGGTGGCTCCCCTGGTTTGGTGATTCTCCTGTATCTTCTTCTGGTTCTCTCGTTTCTGCTCCAGGATTTGACAAAACAGCCTTTGATTGTTGGCTCAACCGTTTGATTTGGGAGGATTCTTTTCAACCGGTTTTCAACCTCTCTGATATGCCAAGATTTTGCTCTGATTCCTTGATTTCGAATTTATTCTGAATTAAATTAGAATTTGGTAGGCTTTTGAGCTTGTTTCTCTTTCCTTTCTTTTAGCAATTAGGCCTACATTAAACAAAGAAGAAGATTTATTAATGGGATTTATTTGACAGATCACACCCCCACACTTATCTTTTGCTCGCCCTCGAGCAAAATATTAGACTAATTCTAATCAATTATTAGACCACTTTCGCAAGTCACTCGATTGCACTGAGCATGTGCAACAAGCCGTTAAACCTCTAGGTTACCCCTAGAGGACGAGTTTTGTCTCGTGAGGGTTTTCAGTGGATTGCCCCATAAAATCCATAAAAAAAGAAAAAAATTAATATTTTCGAAAAGCATTTTGAAAAGAAAAAATATTTGAAGTATATTTGTGAGAGTTTAAGTAACCTATAAGTTATAAGAATATCAAATTTTTCATTCCTAAACTTAGTCTCCATTCAAAAACATGTCATCAATCAAAGTAAGGAGTCAAATTGTCTTTCGCATATAGTCTATTAATTTACCCTGAGTCGTATGCACCATCGTGACTGTGAAGTTGACTAAGAATTCTTTAACATTAACTCCTATGCCTTATATTTATTTTGGTAGAATTTATTCCTCAATTTCATTAGGCTTTCTAATCTGCCCATGTAACGAGCCTTTAGTCGGTGACACCCAAACCGGACAGTTTTAGGGCACCAGGTGAGAAAACACCCCTATGGACTTAAACACTCGAGCAGATAAGGCCACGAAACCAAGATTTTTATTTATGAAATGTACCCCTTTTAGGCGTGAATACTTATGCTTCATGAGGCACAAATACCCAGCTTAATCAGAGGATTATATATATATATTTTTTCAAACTTATCTAATTATCTTTTGCAAATACCAAGGCTTGCTTAGGCCAAATCACCTAACTAATCAATAATTAGATTTGTTTATTTTTTACATATATTTTTTATAAGGCATAAGAGTCTTTGTTTTTAAACCCTAAGTATGTAAGTGTATTTAGTGTGCATATTTCATCAAGGTAAACATCAAGACTAAATTACTTTCACAAATTTTTTCCTAACCCTAAAAATCAAACAAGTTATCTGACTTTGACCAAGCATAAGAAATCCTAATTAAGATTTTCCTATTCCTTAAAATTGATTTAATTTCTTACAAAAAATATATCAAAATATTGTTCTAACCTTTCAAAAAGTTTTTTATATATATATTTCTCTTTTTTTTTGTTATATTAGTCATGTTAGAACCCTCCCCCACACTTATCTCATGCATTATCCCTAATGTATGAAAGAAATGTTTACATGCATGAAATGAAATGTAAAAGAGGTGTATATATTATACAGAAATATGTACAACATCAAGTTTCTCCCACACCTAGACCTTTTTCGGTCTTATCCCTCTAGCTCTCTTCCTGTCATTCCAATGGGTCCTCTTTATAGGGCATAGTGGGGAGGCCAATTTTTCTGTCATTTTAGCTCTCTCCTCCCCAGTCTCAACTTCTTTAAGTTTTCCTTCCTCATATTTCTACATTCATTATTCAAAAATTGATCACCACCATACTTCTCAGTTGGAACTTCCTCACTATGAATGCCTAGGAATTCTAACTCAGTTCCATATATCTCCTCAAAGTTTAGGTCAACACTTTCCCCTAAAGATGTGTAATTAACCAAAAGATCCCTAGTTGGTTCATCCAAACACATAAGTTCTTCTTCGAAGGGTTTTCAAAGAGTATGTCAATTAGAGGTTCTTGAATTATATCCTCATGTGATACATTATTGGTTGGTTCATCAAAGTGAAGATATACAAATCAAATTTCCCCTTTTTAAAGGGTACTCTAACATTAGGATCTCTGACATATGCGTTCTCATCAAGATAATCGCATTCATTCTTAAATAATTCATTAAGAACCAGCGACTCATCTTCTATATCTTCACTCTCTTCATCACAATTATTTTCAACAAAGTTTACCTCAAATGTTTGATCTCTTATCTTACGAGGTTGTTTTTCTAGGTTGAAGACACTGACTTCTCTAGTCATGTCCCCAAAAGTTAACCTCATGGACCCATTCCTACAATTGATGATGGCATTGGCAGTAGTAAGGAATGATCACCCTAGGATAACAGAAGTTTGAGCCCTATGATTGGAGTTAGACACAGGTTGTGTCTCTAGAACTATGAAATTAACAGGGTAAATAAACTCTCCAACACGGATAAGGACATCATTAATCTCCCCTTTTGGAACTTTGCTGAACGGTCAGCTAGTTGGATAGTAACTCGAGTTGGACTAAGATCGTCCAACCCGAGTTATTGATAAACTAAGAATGGAGGCAAGTTGATACCTGCCCCCAAGTCAAGAAGTGCACGACTAATCTCGGCTTGTCCTATTGTGCAGGCAATGGTTAGACTACCTGGATCCTTGTACTTAACAGGGATTGGACCCGATAGTACCTCACTAATGTTAGTGGCTAAGAAGACCTTTTTAGGTACATTAGTCTTTCTCTTCTTGGTGCACATGTCCTTAAGAAACTTAGCATAAGATGGGACTTGTTGGATGGCATCAAGAAGTGGCACATTTATCTTCACTTGACTGGTTGACTTATCTATGTGTGAATTTTGCTTGTTATTTTTCAGCCTATTAGGAAATGGTGCTATAGGCTGGTGCACATGACTGGTTGACTTATCTTTTTCAGATTCATCAAGTTTAGGAGGAGTGGGATTAGATGAGGTGGATGCTGAAGTGTGATTGTACTGACTAGGATTAGGTGGTGTTGAACTTGGTTATCAACTTTCTTTCCCGACCTCAATGTATGAACAGCATTACATTGATTCAGTGATGGATCCTCAACCAAATGAGCTTGTTGTGAATTCCTAGAATTTATAATTGGTTGACTGGGCAAGGTACCCTTTTGCCTCTCATATTGTGGGTTGACTAACTGGCTCACTTGACCCTCTAGCCTCTGTATTATTTGCATGAGGGAATCTTGGTTCTTCATGTACCTTTCCATGTTTCTCTCAAAATCAGTCATTTTCCTTTCAAGTTGAGGATTCTAGAAGGAAGATGGTGGAGCTTGGTTGGAAAATTTTGTTGATAATTAAAAAATTGTTGGAGAATTGTGAGGGTGATTAGAAAAGTTGGGTTGATGATTGGAAGAATTATTGAAATGATGGAAGTGGCTAGCATCCTTTGACCGTGGGTGGTCATTATTTTGTTAGCTCCATGAGAAATTTGGGTGATTTCTCCAGCCAGGATTGTCATTGGAGCGTAAGGATCATTGTTCGGCCTTGAGAAGGCCGCATTCATCGGTTCAGGAAAGTGTTGGTGAGCTTGAAATACAGGACACTCCTCAAACACATAATTCATGGCCTGACAGTAAGTACAACCCGGAGTTGAAAATTGGTTTGGGCTGACTTAATTGACTGGACTTGGTTCCTTAATTTCTAAAGCTTCCAGTCTTCTCGCTAGGTTAGCTAACTTAGCCTCGTTAGCTATGGATGACTCAATCGAATGGAGACCTCCTTTGAAGAGATAGAGTTTGGATTTCTAGAGCTTTCACTAGTAGGTTCCCTTTGGATGATTTTTTCAGCTACATTCTCATATAAATCTCATCCTTCATGCTCATCCTTCTGCAAGAATCCCCCTTGGCACATGCTTTCTAAGAGGGTCTTGGTCGAGTAGTCTAAACCATCATAAAGAATTTGGCATTGTCGTCATTTCTCTATTCCATGATGAGGACATTGGACAAGGAGATCTTTGAAGCGTTCAAAGTACCTCTAAAACGGTTCACTAGGTTTTTTCTTGAACTGCATGATGTTTTTCCTAACGAGAGCGGTCTTGTGGATTGGATAGAATTTCTTCAAGAAGACCTTGATGAAACCATCCCAGGATGTGATAGAGCCGGCCGCTAAGCTGTAGAGCCATTTCTCGGCTAAGTCCTTAAGAACAAATGAGACAAATCTCAACCTAATAGCATCATCTGCAAGGTGTGAGATTTTCATCATTAAGCATACTTTCTCAAATTCTCTTATGAAGAAATAAGCATCTTCGGACGCTAAGCCATGAACTTAGGGAGTGTATTGATGAACTGTGGCTTAAACTCAAAGTTGTGTTCACCAACCGATGGAAATTGGATGCAGGATGTAAGTTATGTTCTAATGGGATGAACCTATCCTGCAAAGATGTCGGTCGATCCATAACCGAATCTGGTCTTATTTCGAACTTGGGTGGTGATGTGTTTCTAGTTAACCTAGATGAATTAGGGTCTCTTGACCACACTTGCATACACAAACACAATCACAAACAAGTTTACCGATTGTCAAGAAAAGAAAACAATCAAGCCTAGTCTAAGGTAATCTTGACCTAGACAACTCCTAACTGGTTGATTGTCCACAAGAGGTATAATATAGATTTTGACCACAAGCTAATAAGCCAGGTCAGGGCAAAATTGGTGGGAGGTTATCCGTCAAAAATGTTCCTTAATTAAGTAACCACCAACCTTCGGGCTTTCGGCCCTTAATCCACTTCCTAGACACTGATTTGGCAGGAGTTAAATTCTAACACCTTCCCTCTTAGGATAATCTCCTAGTGAGTTCGAGATGTCCCTAAGGCCAACGTCTATCAGATTTTACTTAGGCTTAGGTAGTGCGTGCTTGGAGATGGTTTGTGGGCTAAGGAAGGGTAATGACTTTCCCACCTTATCTTGACATGGGTTTTGCCCTTAGAATTGATTTGTGCAAAGTGTGCAAGATATAGAAAAGTTGCATTCAAAAGCAAATATCACCCAAGAATGTTTCCTAAACTATATGTTATGCATACGTACCTTGTCTCCAGCTCTTTTCAACAGTAATTGTAAAATAAACATAATTAGACAAATGTCTAGAATGTAAGTCTAAACGTTTTTTAAGCAATTAACAATCACTCAAATTACTGTTGGCTTAAAACAGGGATGGTGGATAGCAGAAATAGTAAGAATAGAACGTATAAAAACTTAATTTTTTTCGAGCAATATGTCCTGCAAAAAGAGTTTTAGTAGTCCAATGAATTTTTCAACTTTTGCAACGCAATTTCTTGAAATTCTGTTTCTACTTTCGAGAGTAGAGGCACAGAATTTGCAAGTCTTCTCTTGCAAAGCTTGAATGCTGATCTGAATCTTCAAGTCCCTGAAACTACACACCAAACTTGTTAAAAAATAAATACACCGTTGCCTCCCCGGCAACGGCGCCAAAAATTGATTGCTAAAATGAAAGAACAATCAAAGAGTTAAGAAATTACCGTGTAGCTTGTGGCTAACGGGTCGTGTCCACGAGGAGGAATGCGATGAAAGCTTTTTAATGTTTCATTTAATAACAAAGAATTGTGCTTGTTTTTAATTGAAAAGAGAATGGAAAGAAGGAGATGATTAAAAGAGAAATTGCAACTTTAGAGAAGGCTTTGGAGAAGGTAATTTAAAATGCTCGAAAATTATTTGGTTGATTTTAATAAAGAAGAAAATCTGGGCTCACTATCTCACTACTCAACCGTTTATTTTTCTATTGAAATCCTTAGTGCTTCAACTTGATCACAGGCAAAACTTAAGGTTGACTTTAGAAAGTTTGAAGTAAAGCATATAAGATGATTGGAAAAGTTAACACTTTTCTTTAAGAAACCGTTTTGAATCGAATGTTAAATTATCAAGCGCGAAGAAGCAAGTATGAGATAAAAACAAGTTCAAGAGACGTTCTTAAAAGAAGTATGAGTTTAAAAATCTAAATACATCCTCATGTGTCTTCAAGAACACTTTCAAGAAGAAAGGCTTTAATTTAGGCATGCAAATGATTCATTGGGTCTTTTTCATTAAAATCAGAAAAGAAGAATTGGAGAGAGGTATAATAATGAGCCCAGAAAACCGATTTAGCTACTCATGGAAGTTAAAGAAAAATGCAAGTAAATAATGCAAAACATACCGTAAAATTGTAAGTTCACCAAGAGGGGGGGGGAATAGGTGATGGCTAATCTAATGGTCACTTATGAACAAATAATGCGGAATTAAAACTAAGTAGACCAAATTAAACTTTAATTAAACACTTATGTATAACTCAAGAGTGTTGCCGAATTCCCCTTGCGAGGCTCTGGACAAGCTCCTCTAGATTCCCCTTGAATGGGTTGAGGTGCCGCGTTGGCTCTCTTGGTTGAATACTAGTGTTAACAACAATCCCACGCAATATATATCAATTAAGCACAAGGGTATATATCATGCATATATAAGATGAACACAATGAAAGTAAATGCAAGATATAAAAGAGACAAAGAGAGAGAGAGGGATAGAGTAAGCAATCGCAAACACAAAGGGTTTGTTTCGAGGTTCGAGCACACTTGCTCTACATCCCCGCCTTCGACACACGAAGGATTTCCACTATGTAAGATCCCACGGATCTCTCCTCGGTGCCGTGCACCTACAAACCCTCGGACTCCCAAGTCCCGTACACACGCAAGTCCACCGACTCGCCGAGGCCGTACCTCTACCACCAAGAGTTCACAACCGAACTCCAACCACCAACAACGAGCACACTTGCCCGTTTCCTCAAATACAAAGAAAAATCTCTTTGATGATCACAACACTTGATCACCTAAAGAGCACTCTCACTACAACACACCTATAAGAATATCTAGCAATGGAAAGCTCAAGTGTGGTGTGAGAAAAGCAAGGAAAGACTATGGTGAAAAACTCAAAGAATCACTTAACACTCTCTTGATAAAAACTCCCTTTTGATTGGAAGTATTAGCACTCTATTTTGTGGAGAAAACTCTTCTAAAAGTATCTGAAAAACTGCTCAAGAAGTCTCCTAAAATGTTCTATCTAAAACAGATGACAAAAACCCTTTATATAGGCTGCCCAGAAAAAGAGCCGTTGGGGTTCTGTCAGAGCTGGCGGTCGACCTCCGGTCGACGGCCAACGGTCATTTTTCTGACCGTTGCAGCCACCGGTCGACTGGTGAGTCGACCGCTCTTCTGGAATGAACTGTCGGTCGACTGGTCCGGTCGACTGGCAATTTCCAGAGAGCAACAGGTTTGGGTCGGTCGAGTATCGGTCGACTCCGGTCGACTGATACGCACATGCACAAAAATTGTGCATGTCGGTCGAGTGCCGGTCGACTGCCGGTCGACCGGTCACTGAGAAATTCTGAAAAATCAGAACTTCCAGGACCTGGAAAATTTGGATTTGGTTTAGGGTCTTGGATAAAATGTTTTGGTCTTGAAAAATCATAGAGTATGAGCATGTGTCATACTACTATCAAGGTAAAATACTTGGTAAAAATTCTTTGATAAAAACCTAATTTCCATGAAATGTTTTTCCAAACCTTTATCTAATACAAAAACAAGATATTTGAGTCCATTTAAAAGCATGGTGTGTATGGATATGATCCACTACACAATCAATATGAAATATCTATGTTTTTGAAATCTAGTATACAACTTGGTTTTGGTTAAAGAATATACATGATAGAAATACCAAAAACCAACAAATATTTTGTCTTAAAGAAAAATCTTTTTCTAAAATAAAAGTTCTTTTCTAAAAACAAAATCTTTTATGAAATCAATTAAATCAAGAGTTCTAATCAAGAGTGTGTGTGTGATATAGACTTGAGCAATCCACCAACTATCTATCCTTTACATTTTTACTAAAACAAAAATACAAATTCTATACCTAGACCCAAGTCTTCTTCTTCTTGAAGTCTTCACTTGAAGCTTCTCATCTTCTTGACTTGGTCCAAGCTTGATCCAACAACTCCTTGGATCACATCATGCAAGCTCCAAATCTTGTTCTTTTAACCTTTGTTGAGCTTGCACCTACTAAGATCTTGATCATGAATCTGTAACTAATTAGCACAAGATCATTAGTAAATATAACTTCATGAGTTGATCATCATCAAAACTAGGGCGATAGGCCTTTGGGCCAACAATCTCCCCCTTTTTGATGATGACAAAACTCATGAAATTATATATGCATGGATTAAAGTAAAGCTTCAAAGAGGCTCCCCCTTAACTCATGCATGACAAGAAATAATAGATATGGCAATAAAAGCACATGACATGTATGCAATGTAGGAGATGCAATCATATAAATCAAATCATAAATCAAATCTTTTGCTCCTAATTGCAAGACAACATATATGCATAAATACAAATCTTACTCCCCCTTAAGCAAGGAACCAAATACTTCTCCCCCTTAAGTAAGGAAATCATGAAATCATGCATATAAAATCATATAAAATCACAAATTCTCCCCCCTTTTGTCAATCATCAACAAAGGGTCAAAGAAAAATACATCAAACAAATTTTTCTCCCCCTTTTGTTAAAAACAAAGAGATCAAGGAGGGGTAAAATACAAATCAATCAATAAAATTTATATGCGATATAAATTCATGAAGAGGAAGACGTTAAGTTAGCTTCCCGACACATATACATTACATGAAAGAGGGATGACAAGCCCTAATTCACATAACGTATAATATGTCATGCATAAGAGGAGATGTGAAGCTCCCCCTACACACGTATATCATATAAAGAAGAGTTGTCAATCTCCTCAATTTATAATATACTCAACATGAATCTATATGTAAGAGAGATGTTAAGCTCTCCTTGCATATAGACAATACAAATCAAAAATTTTGAATTTTTCTTATGAGAACAAAATTTTGAAATCACAAAAGAATTTATCCATAAAAATAGAATCATGTGCAATACTTGAAGAATAGATAACTAGTTTAAATGGATTTTTGACAAACTAGTTAAAGATCCTTAAAAAAATATAAGATCATATGTATTTCATGAATACTACTAAATACATAAAAGTTCAAGCACTCATATTCCATAAAGCTCCAAATTATATTTTCTTAAAGATAGAGTGTTCAAAGGTTATGTAAATAGTGTCTACATGAAAATAGTCATTGAAGCCCAAATCAAATCACGACTAAAATTTTATTTAACAACACACAAAAAATCATTTGTATCAAAATAAATCAAAAAAAAATTTACATGGTATATGTATGAATTATACAAATCCAACAATATGCATACATATCCCAAATATTAAAAGAGTCTATTAAATGTTTGCATGAAGGCAAGAGACTCACGGGTATACATGTATATTTATTAGATTTGAATTAAACATGCATATACATGAAGTAAATCACTAAAATAGGTAAAACATGTATAAAAGAGAATCATCAAAACTAGTCTTATACATATGCATAAAGTGGATACAAATGAGTATGAAGTTCAATCATATATATGAGTCAATTGTATTTCACTATACATCTATGTATGAATACAAGTTTGAAATATTCTACATCTAAGCATGTAAATACCACATGAAGCACAAATCAAACAAAATCATGAACATGCTATGAATGTATGAAATAAGTAAAAGCATGTATATAAAAATAGGAGTTAAGAAATTGTTACCAACTTCAAAGCTCCAAGCATGGTGGTCTTTTCCACCAAAATTTCCTTGATAGCAATGCATCTACAAGAGTGTCCATCATATCCATTGCATTCACTACCAAGGCACCAATCCTCTCACGTTTTGTGAGAGCCCTCACCTACATCAAAATCAAAAGGTGGGGGTTTTGGTACCCATGTTTTCTTGGGTCCTTTGGGGTTAGCATTGTTGTAAGGAACCCAAAATTTATTATACTTAGCAAAATATAAATATGGTTTCTTATCAAAACAATATCTTGCTAGATGGCCTTTGCGGCCACAATGTGTACAAATGTACACCTTAGCATGATGCTTATGAGTGTGATTGTGATCGTGATGAGTGTGATTGTGATCGTGATGTGCACCATAAGCATGAGCATGATGAGTATGTGCATGAGCATGGGGAACTTGTTTCTTTTGAAACAAAGATTCCAACTTAGAATGATTGAATGCACATGTGCTCAAATTAGAGCTCAAATTATTTATCTTATTTTTCAAATTATTAATCTCACTAGTGGAGGCATGTAAAGCATGGTGAGATGAAGAACCATTTTTCTTTTTCTTTTTAGAAACAAAATCCTTTTCTTTTCAACAAATTTTCTTTTCAAGGATTTATTTTCTTGCAAAATATCTTCTTTTTGTTTTTCAACCAAATCAATCTTTTCCTTCAAAGTATTGTTTCCTTCACATAAAATACTCAATTTTGAAAATAAGGAAACATTCTCATTTTTCAAATCTTCTTTTCTTTTTCTAAACATGCAAGTTTTTCTTTAAAAGAATTATTTTCTTCATGCATGCAATCAATGTTCTTTTTCAAATTCTTGTTCTCTTTTCTAAACATGCAATGTTATCTTTACATGAATCATGATCTACATGCATGCTAGCAATATCCTTTTTCAAATTTTTAATTTCTTTCTTTTTCATGTCATATTTTTCAAGCAATAATTGGCAAAATGTATTAAGCTCATCATATGACATAACATTATCATCCTCGGATTCGGAAATTACCTCAAGGGGGTTATCCCCTTGGACCATGTAGCACTTGTTGGAGGTGTCGCTTCCAACATCCGAATCGCTCCCCGCATAGTATTGTTCATTTTCGCCAAGGGAGATGAGGGTGTTCCAAGCTACAAAAGCCGATTCAATGTTAGAAATCCTAGATAAATAATCATCATTTAGGGTACATTTAAGAGCATGAAGGGCTTTTGCATTAGCCTCAATGTACTTGCTATTTGAACAATAATCATTATTAGTAGTAGCAAGATAGACACTAAATCCTAGGGCTTTGAGGAACAAGGACATCTTAACCTTCCAAGTTTGGATGTTAAGGATGTCAAAGGTGGGTGGTGACATAAAGTCCATGGTGAGGTGTGTGTGTACAACAAATATTGTGATTAGCCCAAATGTAGGATCTTTAACTCTTAGGTTGTTAGACCCTTATCAAGAGCACTAGCTCTGATACCAATTGTAAGATCACCTAGAGGGGGGGTGAATAGGTGATGGCTAATCTAATGGTCACTTATGAACAAATAATGCGGAATTAAAACTAAGTAGACCAAATTAAACTTCTTTAATTAAACACTTATGTATAACTCAAGAGTGTTGCCGAATTCCCCTTGCGAGGCTCTGGACAAGCTCCTCTAGATTCCCCTTGAATGGGTTGAGGTGCCGCGTTGGCTCTCTTGGTTGAATACTAGTGTTAACAACAATCCCACGCAATTATATATCAATTAAGCACAAGGGTATATATCATGCATATATAAGATGAACACAATGAAAGTAAATGCAAGATATAAAAGAGACAAAGAGAGAGAGAGGGATAGAGTAAGCAATCGCAAACACAAAGGGTTTGTTTCGAGGTTCGAGCACACTTGCTCTACATCCCCGCCTTCGACACACGAAGGATTTCCACTATGTAAGATCCCACCGGATCTCTCCTCGGTGCCGTGCACCTACAAACCCTCGGACTCCCAAGTCCCGTACACACGCAAGTCCACCGACTCGCCGAGGCCGTACCTCTACCACCAAGAGTTCACAACCGAACTCCAACCACCAACAACGAGCACACTTGCCCGTTTCCTCAAATACAAAGAAAAATCTCTTTGATGATCACAACACTTGATCACCTAAAGAGCACTCTCACTACAACACACCTATAAGAATATCTAGCAATGGAAAGCTCAAGTGTGGTGTGAGAAAAGCAAGGAAAGACTATGGTGAAAAACTCAAAGAATCACTTAACACTCTCTTGATAAAAACTCCCTTTTGATTGGAAGTATTAGCACTCTATTTTGTGGAGAAAACTCTTCTAAAAGTATCTGAAAAACTGCTCAAGAAGTCTCCTAAAATGTTCTATCTAAAACAGATGACAAAAACCCTTTATATAGGCTGCCCAGAAAAAGAGCCGTTGGGGTTCTGTCAGAGCTGGCGGTCGACCTCCGGTCGACCGGCCAACGGTCATTTTTCTGACCGTTGCAGCCACCGGTCGACTGGTGAGTCGACCGCTCTTCTGGAATGAACTGTCGGTCGACCGGTCCGGTCGACTGGCAATTTCCAGAGAGCAACAGGTTTGGGTCGGTCGAGTATCGGTCGACTCCGGTCGACTGATACGCACATGCACAAAAATTGTGCATGTCGGTCGAGTGCCGGTCGACTGCCGGTCGACCGGTCACTGAGAAATTCTGAAAAATCAGAACTTCCAGGACCTGGAAAATTTGGATTGGTTTAGGGTCTTGGATAAAATGTTTTGGTCTTGAAAAATCATAGAGTATGAGCATGTGTCATACTACTATCAAGGTAAAATACTTGGTAAAAATTCTTTTGATAAAAACCTAATTTTCCATGAAATGTTTTTCCAAACCTTTATCTAATACAAAAACAAGATATTTGAGTCCATTTAAAAGCATGGTGTGTATGGATATGATCCACTACACAATCAATATGAAATATCTATGTTTTTGAAATCTAGTATACAACTTGGTTTTGGTTAAAGAATATACATGATAGAAATACCAAAAACCAACAAATATTTTGTCTTAAAGAAAAATCTTTTTCTAAAATAAAAGTTCTTTTCTAAAAACAAAATCTTTTATGAAATCAATTAAATCAAGAGTTCTAATCAAGAGTGTGTGTGTGATATAGACTTGAGCAATCCACCAACTATCTATCCTTTACATTTTTACTAAAACAAAAATACAAATTCTATACCTAGACCAAGTCTTCTTCTTCTTGAAGTCTTCACTTGAAGCTTCTCATCTTCTTGACTTGGTCCAAGCTTGATCCAACAACTCCTTGGATCACATCATGCAAGCTCCAAATCTTGTTCTTTAACCTTTGTTGAGCTTTGCACCTACTAAGATCTTGATCATGAATCTGTAACTAATTAGCACAAGATCATTAGTAAATATAACTTCATGAGTTGATCATCATCAAAACTAGGGCGATAGGCCTTTGGGCCAACAAAAATGAGTGAAAGAAAATGTAGCTCGACTCTTGTATTGATGTCACTTCAATCTTCAAGTTACAAGCACTCAATTCCTCTCTCTCACAGGTATTTGTCTGAACTACAAATTGCAAAACAAAAATACAACTTTTGTACTATCTAACAAAGAGCCTAAACCTTAAAGTATAAACAAAATTCTAATCCTAATCTTCGCTCCTTTTTGCTCTGTTGAAACTGGTATTTATAGGGAAAAATCAGAGGGGGAGATCCTAAGAAGATTGGGGGAGCGCAACTGACACAACAAAACCGTGAAAACGTGGCGAGGGCCGCGTTTCCGCAGCCCTGGTGTGGCCAGTTGGCCACACCCAATTGGGTGGCTCCCCTGATTGGTGATTCTCCTATATCTTCTTCTGGTTCTCTCGTTTCTGCTCAAGGATTTGATGAAACAGCCTTTGATTGTTGGCTTCAACTGTTTGATTTGGGAGGATTCTTTTCAACGGTTTTCAACCTCTCTGATATGCCAAGATTTTGCCTTGATTCCTTAATTTCGAATTTATTCTGAATTAAATTAGAATTTGGTGGGCTTTTGGGCTTGTTTCTCGTCCTTTCTTTTAGCAATTGGGCTTACATTAAATAAAGAAGAAGAAGATTTATTAATGGGATTTATTAGCTAAAAAGTATGGTAAGGTGACAATGTATATGCAAAATATGTGACTGATCAATATGCCGTGTATGATGTGCATGTATATGAGGAGCATATTTCTTGCGAAACATGGATTCCAAGCTTGTGTGGTTCATGACACAATGACTTAAAGTGGAGCCCAAACAATCAACACTCTTCTTTAAAGCACATATATCATTTTTAATAATAGAAGAGGTGCATGTAATAGATACACTAGATGGTGAAGCTATACTAATATGGCAAATATGAGAAGATAAATCATTTTTTAAAGATTTGTTTTCATTTGAAATCAAATCCAAATTCTTTGAAGTAGAAGCAAATTTGTTTTTCAAAATATCATTGTCTTTCAAAATAAAATCGAGTTTTGAAGACAAAGCCTCATTTTTCTTCAACAACTCATCACAATTATTTTACCTTTTAAGATTTTGTTTTCATTTATGGCAAAATCAAGTTGGGATTTCAATTAGTCCCTTCATTTGAAATCTCATCCCTTTCTTTCAAAATTATGTTAAGTTTAGAAAATAAATCCTTATTTTCTTCTTTCATTTTAAATGTTTTCTTTTTCAAGAGTTGGTATTTTTAATAGGTTTTCACAAATAAGAGATAGTTCTTCATTTAATGCATCGGCATCAACATAATCATCACCTGAAGAACTAGTACTATCATCTAGTTGAGTTTTCAAATTTACCTCAAGGGAGTCATTCCTTGGACCATGTAGTAAGCTTGTTCGGATTCATCCTCACTAGATTCCTTCTCCACAATGTTTGGCGTGTAAAGCTTTGGAGAGATCAAAGTGTTCCACATTGCAAAGGTAGAATCACAATGAGAAGCTATATAAAGATAATCTTTACTTAGAGTGCTCCTAAGTGCCTCAAGGGCTTGTGCATTGGCCTCTATATGCTTGCTATTATCAAGATAAGATTTCTTGGTAGCGGCAAGGTAAACATGCATTCCTAGGGTCTTGAGATACATACTCAACTTAAATTTTCACATATCGATGTTAGAAACATCAAACATGGGAGGGGCAAGATAATCCATGAGTGTGTGTAAACAAGTAAGTGTGCAAATACAAACTAGATTAGCTAACCAACATCTCACTTCTAGGTGGTCAAACCTAATATCAGGAGATACCAATTGAAAGTACACCTAGAGGGGGGATGAATAGGTGTATGGCTAATCTAATGACAAATAATGTGAAATTAAAATTAAATTGCAACACACTTAGTGTAAATAAAGAGTGTAACTGAATTTTCGGTGAAGGGCTCTGTACTATCTCCTCTGAATTCCTCTAAATAAGAGTTGAGGTACTATCTAAAGCTCTCTTAGTTCAACACAAGTGAGGCATACAAACAAACCCAAGCATATATATGATACGAACAATATGATGCAATGCACAATATAAGAGAGAGTTAGAGATAGTGGATCAAACGCAAGCACAAAGAGATGTTTCGAGGTTCGAGCACCCAGCTCTACGTCCCCGCCTTCACACAGAAGGATTTCCACTATATCGTCCACACAGGACTTCCCACACAGGGAATCTCTACTGAGAATTTGGGTAATACAAACTAGGAGGACACAACTCCTCTCTCCAACAAATACAACCTCTTCATAAGAGGCAAGGCACAACAACTATCACCTCTTCACTTAGAGGGATGGGCACTTAGCCAAGCAACAATCAACCTCACAATAGAGGGATAAGGGTCAAAGCCTAACACCACCACAATCACCTCTACACTTAGAGGGACTAATAAAACCTCCTCAATCACCTCTCACTAGAGGAATACCAACCAACTCAAACTCTTTCACAGTCACCTCTACACAAGAGGGATACCCACAACTCAAAGCAAAGTGATTTACAACACTTGGTGGTCTCAACAAATAACAACCCAATTTTTCTCACTAAATAAGATCCTAATAGATAGGATAGATAGATAGCTCAAATGTGAGAAAATAAAAAGTTTAGAAATCAAAATCACAAAGAAAAACTCTTGAAAAAACTCTAGATTGAAATATAAATGAAAATCAAAATAACTCCCAAAGACTTCTCCTTTCTTAATTTTTTTCAACCCTTTAAAAACAATAAAGATAAAATCTTTTAGCCCAAAAACTCTTTTAAAACTTGTTGCTAAAATACTTAAGAAGATGAGGATTTTTTCTCTTGAAAACTTAGCTAAAACTGCTCAAGAGGATGGATATTTATAACCCACCAAAATCTGCCCGTTGGCAGTCTGGCAAAGTGTAAATTTCCCCTCCAGTCAACCGCCCGGTCAACTGGCCAACGGTCATTTTTATGACCGTTGAGCCATCGGTCGATCATACGGTCGACCGGGACTGGATACCGAGAGCAACAGCTTTCTGCCGGTCGACCAAGGCCATTTCCAGAGAGCAGAGCTCTCTGGAAGGTCGACCGGCCCGGTCGACCGGCCTTCTAGCCATTTGGCTTGTGGATGTCTGTGTATATCGGTCGACCGAACCGGTCGACGGACGCCTACCTCGGTCGACTGGAAGACAGCCAGGTCTAAATATTATGGAGATTAAAAACTTGTCTTTTGTCTTCTAAAAAATCTCACAAGATCACATAAATTTCACAAAAATAAGTTCTTGTAATATCTTGAAATACAAATATGTGTGACAAAAATTCAACACATATTATAAATAATTTGAACCATTTTTGTGATATTAAAATTTGTCTTAACACAAAATCTGTATTTTTCAAAACTTTGATTTTTGAAATAGAAAATCGTTTTCTCCAAAACTTTTGTAAATAAAAAAACATGATATTTAAATAACTTTGAAGCATGTTGTGCATGGATAGAATCCAATATATATATAAAGATATATATCTATTTTTTGACATGAAATCCAAATCCAGTTAAACTAAAAACCAAAACCAATATTTAAACTTGTGTGTGTGAACTTGAGCATATCAACACTATCTAATCTTTATACAAGATCTAAACATATCTAAACTAAACAAACCAAGGTCTTCTTGTAGAACTCCTTCTCTAAGTCGACTCGATCCAAATACGATCCACCGAGTTTAACTCCAATCGAGTACTAGATGCGATCTTGACGCTCGAGCTCTTGAATCAACACGTGAAAGCTCCAAAACTTTTTGTTGAAGCTAATCGCCTACTAATATCTTGATCAAATATCTGAAACTAAATATCAAAAGATTATTAGTAAACTATAACTACATGAGTTAATCATCATCAAAACTAGAGTGATGGGCCTCTGAGCCAACAAATTATCAGCAGACAGTCTGAGACCCCATCCTTTTAGGCCCCCTACTCGGATCTTGAGTTTTCTCTTTGTGACTCATGAGCGCATTTTGTACAGTTCATAATTGTATACCTCTTTATATTCTCGCATTTGAGCCTATCGGTGACGCAATATTCCTGTAATATTGTGTCACATCGTATGATAACTTTATAATTGTACTCATATGTTAGAATGTATAATGCACCACGTGCTTCCGTACCCTGATTCTTACTGTACTGATGCTTAGAGTATATAAATATGAGAGTATTTTTTGACCTACGTATATACGTCGCAGTAACATCTCCGTAGCCGCGAGATCGGGCCGTTACAGTGACAATCAATGGAGGTTTCTCACTTTTTTCATCGTACTCAATGGTCAAGACACATTAATTATTTTTTCTACTACTTTTCTTTACTTCATGTTAAGGTAAATTTTTATTATGATTCACAGTAGAGATAAGTACTCTTCTTTATTTCTTTTTATTTCTAATTTTGCACCAACACTCTGCTTTATATGTTTCCTTTTCTTTTGTAAATAAAAAAACAACACCACCACCACCATCTCTTCTTCTATCATCTCTTTTTTAACTTAACTTAACATTTTTATTTCTTTTTATAAAACTGAGAAAATTAGTATTAACTAGTTTGGTAAATTAAAAGAAAGAAACTTACACTACGCTTGCATCGTTGTCGCTCCCTATGGATCACGACCCGTTAGCCCTACCTATACGTTAGCATCAAGACCCAGTACTGTTCTAAAAGTCTGTATTTTTTTATGCAGGTTTGGCTCGACCAATGAGACAGGTTGCGTATGAGGTACTGCTAATCTACCACGCTTTCGCTACGCCATTCTGATTACATCACCAGTACCTCCAATCTCTATCCATACTGATTCTAGATTCACCATTGAGTTTATGAAGCAGGTTAATGTTAATAAGAAACTAAACAGATGTATTTAGATTAGACTTAAATCTGTTCAACATCTAATGTGTAAAACTGTAATTGTGAACTTTATAAAGTCAGAAAAGAATGTTGCTGACTATTGACAAATGGTCTTTCTAGGATGTGTTCTTAAATACATCGAGGGAGATGGGTTAAGCCCCTAGATGAGGTCACTAACAACAGGAACACAACCTTCTTGATTGACAAGTTTTTCCCATAAAAGAGGTTCAATGTGGTGGAAACAAGCTAAACTAGTGATACGTGTGGAGTATTGATCCCGATATATATCCTCTTTGTAGCATTGTGTAGCTACTACCCTTTCTTTATGATGAGACGCTCTTATGATATAGCTGGTTAGGTTGAGATAAACTCTTAATAAGTCCAATGCACGAATTGTAGAGGTATAATATCCAGTTGTAGTACCCTTAGAGGACTTACCTAATTAAGAGAAACATTGACGGTCGCGGTTAGGGGGACAGGGCTGACCCTACAAACTCTCATGAGTCGGTTACTATGAGCATGACCATTAAGGCTCAATTAGCTCACTCAACAGATGAGGACTTGTTATGTGTATCTTTTGTCAATATCTGGTAAGAGACCTAATTCAAGACTTAGTCCATTTTGTCTCTCAGATTGCGATGAATTCACTGAGGGTATGTTCAAAGCCGCAAGCTACCTATCCTAAATCTGTTGGCTCAAAGGTCCATCACTCTAGTTTTAATGATGATTAATACATATAGTTATATTACTAATTATCTTTCATGCTTAAGTTTCTGATTTAAACAAGATCTTAGTTCAAATGTTTAGCCTCGATAAAGACTTAAAGTCAAGCTTTGAAACTAACAAGTGTTAATTCAAGAGCTCAAAAATAAATATTATATCAAGCACTCAAGAAGAAGTCAAGCTCAAAGGATTCAATATGAAAAGAAGATCAAGAGAGAAAAGACTTGAAATTTGTTATATGAGTTTGTAAGTTTAGATTCTTATAAAAATTAGTGTAGATTTAATTGCTCAAGTTCACACAAATTTTTTTTTAACAATAGTTTATTGAGTCTAATTGTAAATGAATTTATAGTTTAGATTTTACAAAATCTTGTTTTAAAAGTTTTTATTATTTCAAAATGAATTTGACGTTACAAAAAGAAGTTCAAAATGTTTGAATACGTCTTGATTTTAATCATACATATTTGTGCTAAAAAGTATTTTTATGAACTTATTTTTGAGAATTTATAGAAATTTATTTAATTTAAAATAATTTTTAAAGATAAAGAAAATGGGCTGAGGGTGGTCGGCCTCACGGTCAACCGATCGCCGGGCAAAGGCTCTGCCGATCAACAAGATGTGCACAAGTGTGCACAGAGCCTTTTGGCTCTGAGCCTGATCGATTGCTGGATTAGTCCGGCTTGAGCAAGCCCATGACAGTCGACCGCTGGCTCTGAGCTTAACTCTGAGCTCAGAGAGTTGCTCTTACGATCGATCGCCCGGTGACTGATAACAATGACTAGTTTCTCTAGCCATTGTCAGTTGATCGCACGGTCGACCGCCAGCAGTCAAAATTGTCAGAAATGTTATTAATGACTATTTTTCTTTTGCAAAAATTTCAGATTAATTTCAAATGGCTTCTTCTTAATTTCAATGGTTTTTCATATGTTTTTAATTACGGATATCACTGAGTAATAGTCTTTCTCTACTCTCCTATAAATAAGAGTTATTACAGAGTGTTTTACTCATCAAAATTTCAAGCGTTTAAGTTTTATTCATTTCATATCTTTGTGAGAAAGTTTTCTTGAGTTTTCAATTCTTAATCTGTAGTTTTTTCTCTTACCCACACTTGAGCTTTTCAACTCTTATCTATTATATAAGTTGGATCTTGTGAGAGTTTTGTTCATGATCAAGAAGTTGATCACCAGTTGTTTCATTCTTTGCATTGTAAGTGGTTAGAGATTGTGGTCTCGAGCGAACTTGCGGGTTCATGTGTTGATGTTCTTACGGGAACGAGTGACGGACTTGCGGATCCAAGAGTTCTTGAGGGAGATTATAGGTATTGTAGCACTGAGTGATCTTGCGCGATTGGTTATGGTAAAAATCCTTCGTTGCTGCGAAGGCGGAGAAGTAGAGCAAGTTGCTTGAACTTCAAAACAAATCTTCATGTTTGTTATTGCTTTTCTCTCTCTTATATACTCACTCTTGTTTATATCTTGTATAATTATATTTGCTTATCTTTATATACTTGATATTATTTGTTTATCTCTATTTAATCAAGAAAAGAATTGTGCATCTCAACTCTTATTTTAAGAGGAATCGTGAGAAGAAGTTTCGCGGGGTATACGGTTTCATTTTTGGTTGTGAGTTTAATATTATTTATGTGCTTATATTTGTTTATACTTGTTTGTTAAAGTTTTTTTTCGCATCAAATTAGCATATCACCTATTCACCCCCTCTAGATGATTACAATAGTCTACAGTATGAGGTTACCCAATCTTTAGTTACGTTCTACATTTTGTTTTTTTTATCTTACTTGGAACTCAAACTTTTGTTAAGACTGTTGGGTTTGAGTGAAAACAACCCATGAGAAAGCTTGAGTTTTTTCACTTGTGTTCATTTTTAGCTTATATGTTTAGTCTCACATCGAATAGGAGATGTGAAAAAAAGTTATTTATATATCATTTCTTTCTCGCCCTATTTGTTATGTGTTGTGAGTTTTGGGTTAGGTTAACCACATGCTTGTGCGCTCCCGTTCTGACGCGAGCGCAGAGCGGCATGGCATGCGTGCACGTGAGCCCTAATCAATTTCAATTTAGCATTTTTACACTTTGACTCTCTCTCTCTCTCTCTTAAAATTAACCTCTGACTATTTCAAACTTATTTAAAACGTGACTCAATTAACTATAATAGATTAATAATTGTGATTAAAAACGGGTCTTAATGACTATTAATGGATTAATTCCTAAGCCTATATAAAGAAAATGAAAAGAGAAATATACACAGCAACAAATTCTTCTTTTCTCCTTTTGTTCTCTTTTCTTTGCTCTAAATTTGAAGTTTTTAGGGGCAACCATTCCAAATTTGAAAACAGATTAAGGCTTACGCTCAAGTTAGGTGCTAGGATCTTTCTGAGGAGCAGACTGTATTTTTACCGCTAGTTGACTGCGACTGATCCACATGCGAACCATAAGGCGCGCTTTAGTCTTTTAGGACAGTGACTAATCACGACTGCACTCTCACATGCTAAAATTTTTTTTTCTCATTTTATTTGTTTATATTAATATATATTGCAGTATAATTTCAAATAAAATTTTGAAGACTGAAATTTCTCAAAAAATACAGTAAAAAACCCAACATATATACACATAAAAAAGCGAGATTGAAAAATGTTCAATTTAAGATATAATCATCATAGTTTCTGCAGGATGATCCATAGCCTCATCCAGTTCTTTGCGAAGTCAGTTTTAGAAACAAATCTTTCACCTTTCTCGATTCCTGGTAATGAACGCAACAGAAGCAAACGACTTGGCACTAGTCACTAGCACAGCCCTGCAGGGTGCCCAGCATTATTGTAGCCAAGGGACTGTTCATGTGTTCATCTTCATGTGTTCACCAGGAGGAACACAATTTACACGCGGGTACTTCAAATTGCATTGCATGCAGATTAGACACGTCGAAGAAGAAATCCAAACAGGGGCGTGTAGCAGCGAAAGTCGCAATTCATCTCTTCAAAATACTAAGAAACACAGATTGCTGCGGCTGCAGAAAGAAATAAATTGAGAGGGTGATTTAAAAAAGAGGGAAAGGAAACTGAAGCTTTTGCATGGTCTTCTCAGTTCACGCCGTGTTCATGTCAACAAGATTTTTATGCCATGTTTGCTTTGTTTTTGCTATTGCCAGCCCCGAAGACTGAGACAATGAGGGACCCTGAAGCTGAAGCTGAGGCTGGAGACTGGATAAAAGAAAAAAAATCGTGAGGGGATGGTGCATTTGATGTCACATGAAAAGGAAAAGCAAGCAGCAGCAGGTCAGAGCATTCAATTTATTTTATTTTATATTGGGTATGACCGTATGAGGCAAACATTTAATTTTAAGATGGAATCAGGGACTCGGAATTTATTGTTATAATTTTATTATGTGGGATTTAGAGATCATTTTTATTGATTGAATTTGAATTCAGACACGATGTACAACGAGTTTGAAATTTTAGTGGAGATGGAAATTTGTTGATAGGAGATAAAAGAAAGTGTCATAAATTATAGCCAGTTTTATTAAAACCATGCTAACAATCGGGTTATGATACTAACTGTTATAAGTTCAAGACAGTAATCAACGTTGCGAAACTGTGACAATATGCAATACTCGCAACAAAAAAAATAATAAAATAAAGTAGCAATACCAAGGCAAAAGAGAGATAACACGAGAATTTAACGTGATTCGGTCAAACTCGGCTACGTCCACAGAGGAAAAAACTTGAGAGAGTTTTATTTATAAACTTGGTATAAGAGATCAACCTTTCGTTGTTCCCAAAAGAGTATACACCTTTTGAATCTTTCTAGATTCAAGAGTATTCATTCTATTTTGCACTGTCACATATTCTTCTCTTTGCATTCGCTTCTTATTATTTTCTTGTGTTGTTATTGACTAGGTTACAACTTTTATTTATAAAATTTTACAATACAAATTCTATTCGAATTATGAGATGATTTTAGCTATTGGATGCTTGAAGAGCTTGATCAATTCTTGTAGGATTTGATTTTCATAATCCAGACTAATTCTTAATCTTTCAATTTTAGAAACACATTCTCCAATAAATAGAATTTGAATTATTTTCGGAGTCACCAGAAAAGAAGCCCTACACGCGCCGAAAAAGAACCAAGAATCTTGTTTGGGCTTTTGGATGTCGATATGCCCTGTCAATAAGCCTTTGTGCCTGTCGAATATCTGATCTGTACTTCCTCTCTGTTCAGTGTTATTAGGCCGGTCGACGGCCCATTGTGTGCATCGACAAGCTTGCATATTGCTGTATTGTTTTCTTAATATGCTTCTTTTCTAAGTTCTTTTTCTTCAATTTGATTGAATTTTCTTTGACCATCATCTCTTCTTGAAAACAAAACAAATTCACAACAATCTCCACTTGATTTACGTTTCAAGCTTTTAGCAAAATACATTAAAATTTTAGAATTTTATATTGATTTTTTCTTAATTGTAACTGTACCGTGAAACCTTTATTCTTATCTTATCTTCCTGAGGCCTTTGGCTGATTCATCGCCATGCCTTGGGCCATCCCGGGCTTTGCCCCAATGTGCCTTTCTCTTTCCAGCAACACTTTAATTCGGTTCACGTCCTGTCGCAGTTTTCCTTAAAGCTCTCCCTCTCGATGAGCTCCCTTTCAAACTTGTTATTGAAACTTCATCTTGAACTGAGCTTTCTTCCTTCAGCTTATATATCTCTCCATACTTCTCTCCCTCTAGAATTACTCTGTCTTTTGGCTAACCGTGATGAGTCCCTGTTGTACTTGGATCAGTCATCCCTTTGAGTCAAACACCCCTAAAAATATTAGATTGCATCGTGCCTCCAGGACATACCGGACAGCCTCCAGAGCATGCACCGTCCTATCTCTACCTGTAACATTAATTGTCCTAGTGTCGATGACCTCGCAAACCGAGTCATCTACCATATTGACAGTTTCTCCTTTGCAACTAAGGAGTTGGATATCTTCTTCTAGGAACATACATAAACTGCACTATCAGAATCTAATATCCAGTCTTTATATACAGAAGTGTTATCTATGAAAGCCGTTAACATATAGGTGTCTGATACACCCTCTGTTATGTATGCCTCCACAGGTTGTCCTTTCTTCTTCAACCACTCATGTTGACGCTTCTAGTCCTTTTTCTAATGACCTTTCTTGTGACAAAATTGACATGCCTTCGACGAATACAGACTTTTCTTTACTCTTCTTCTTCCTTTCCTTGCTATGACCACCAAACTTGAACTTCATGTTCATCTTGATATGGCCTATTTCTGATCTCGTTTGATAACAGAGTTGTCGTGACCTCCTCCAAGTTGAGAGTTTCCTTTTCATAGAGCATGTTGATTATAATGTGATCGTATGACTACGGAAGCGAAATGAGAAATATTAACACCTTATCCTCCTCATCGATATTCACATCAATAGTCAGCAACTCACTGATGATCTTCTTAAAGAAGTTCAAATACTCCCACACTGCTATTCCTTCCTTCATACGTAGCGCATATAGTTATTTCTTCAAGTACAGTTTGTTGGAGAGGCTCTTTATCATATACAATGTTTCTAACCTTGATCACAAATCCGTAACCGTTTCTTCATCCATCACGTTGTACATAACCTCGTCTATGAAACATAATTAGATCATACTTACCTTTTTCAGACCCAACTCCTCCCAATCCTCATCTGATATGCCCACAGGTTTTACTGAGTTTCCCTGTATGTTTTGTAAAGACCCTGTTGCACCAACGACATCTTCTCTCTCTTTTTCTATAGACCAAAGTTTTCTTTGCCACTGAATTTCTCAACCTTGAACTTGCTTGCAGAAATTTTAATCTTCGACATATCACCTTTTCACTAACCTTAAACTCTGATACTAATTGTTCACAGAACTTGGCTCTAATACCAATTACTGAGACCAGACTAACAATCAAATTATGATACCAATTGTTATTCGCTCAAGATCGTGATCGATGTTGCGGAGCCGTATTAATATGTAATACTTGCAAAAGAAAATTAGTAAAAGAAAGAAGCAATACCAAGACAAAAAAGAGATAACACGAGCATTTAACATAGTTCGACCAAACCCAACCTATGTCCGCGGGTGAAGAACTTGAGAAAGTTTTATTAATAAACTTAATATAATAGATCTAACCTTCTTCTTGATTCCTACAAGAGTATTCATTTTCCACTTGAATCCTTCTAAATAATAGGAATATTCCTTCTCTCTTTGCACCATCACCTACTCCTCTCTTGCATTGGCTTTCTATAATTTTCTTGTGTGTTGACGACTAGATTACAATCTTTATTTATAGAGTTTTACAATATAATTCTTTTTTAAATTATGAGATGATCTTGGTCATCGGATATTTGAAGAACTTGATCAAATCTTATAAGAGTTGATTTTATTGACCTAGAACAATTCTAAACCCTTCAATTTTAGAAACGCATCATTCAGTTAATAAAATTTGAGTTCTATTCAGAGTCTATTAGAAAAGAAACATTAACGCGCTAAAAAGGAAACTAGAATATTGTTTTGAGCTTCTGGATGTTGAGAGGCCTAAGTGGGCTGCCTGTCGACAAGCCTTTGTGCCTGTCGAAAATCTGATCTGCATTTTCTCTCTGTTGAATGCTATCGAT
Organism: Agave tequilana; assembly: GCA_038442645.1. Lineage (NCBI taxonomy): Eukaryota > Viridiplantae > Streptophyta > Magnoliopsida > Asparagales > Asparagaceae > Agave > Agave tequilana. The sequence continues at coordinate 4,422 of JAVJIF010025249.1, read as the reverse complement.
AAGTCTATCAACAGCTCATTGTGTGCAGTCCACAGGCATGCCGACCCTCTCAATTTTCTTGATCTACTTCTTTTTTAAGTTTTTCTTCTTCTCCAGTTTGATTAGATATTCTTTGATCATCATCTCTTCTTGAAAGTAAGGTAAATTCATAAAAAGTTTCAATTGTATTTAGGATGCTACTTTAGGGCATGTTTGTTTGACAGAAAATAAGTGAAAATTTACAGGTTTTTTTATGGATCTCATGAGCTTTTATGAGCTTGTGTGTTTGATTGGCAAAATGAGAGAGTGTAAAATTGACTTTTGAGCCTCTCAATTTTTCTCTCAAAATGAGAAGAGACGGTGAGAAATCTGAAAGGCTACGAGACTTGAGTTTTCCGTGAGAATTTTTAAATCTGTCAATTTTTTTTCATTTTTTTTTTTTAACTTTTCTTGTCAAAATAGACCTTTACCTTTACCAGCAAAATGCATGGAAGTCTGATTGTTTATTAAAATCTGTAGAAGACCTTAGGCCTGGCCGGATATTTTGGCCTAGCTTAGTACAAACATGAACAGATTTGGATCCTGAAAGGTGACATTGCGCTTCTCTCTCCTGCACACCGATACAGTCAACGGCATTGTTTCAATAGTTTTCCTCCAAACTGGAGAAGACAGTAATCTAATGGCGGCGCCCACTAGTCGATATATCGTCACTCAGTACCAAATGCTTTCCTCTCGTCCTACTACTCCAAGGGATAAAGAGTATTATTTCCTGGCCTAAAAAGGAACACAGATAAATAATTAGACGAGGATAGATCATGCTAGTTAACTAAGAGCAATTCACTGGGTTCGGATATCACCTTATTGCTTGGTAGCTTGCCTATAGAATTCACTAATCTGCTGCGAACTGATACAATAGGTGTGCAGTTTTGAAGAAAGTACTTCCTTTTGTTTCTTGTTCAACTAGCAAAAAAAAAAACTAACAAGATTAAGAATCCAATTTGATCTAGAATAGAAAATCCTATTTATTATTAAAGGTTTAGATCCCAATATATGTTACTTTCGAATATAGGTCGTAACCTGGTGCAAGTAGAATTTGAATTTCAAACCTCTTTACAGTTAGCCTGATGCAAGCGCGATTTGAACTTCAGACCTCTTGCCACTGCAAAGAGCTTTTGCTTGTTAGATGTTTTGTGCAAAATTGTTTTTTTTTTCAAAACATGAAAGAGTTTTCAAAACATGTATGTTACATGCATAAATATATTTCAACAAACTTAAATAGCTCATTGGTAAAATGTTATTTTGTCATCGGTTCAAAGCCTGTCAAAGGAAAGCTGAGAATATTTTGTATCTAATTAATTGTCATGGATACGAACTATTAAGGTTTGGGCTGAGTCTGGATTATGCAGCCAACACTTTTGCTCTCCCTACAATGAACTTGGACTTTGAATTGGATTCAGTAAATCTGAACAAGTCTCTTAGGCTACACTTATTAAAAACCAATGATCTTTGGGCTACCCTTATTAAAAGATGATAACCTTTGGATTAGATTCAGTGAATCTAGATAAGTCTCTTGGGTTGCACTCATTAAAGATCAGTGACTCTTAGGCTATTCTCATTAAGAGATGATGACCCTTCGCTGATTCATAAGTCTATATAAATAGTCTTCCATGTAGCTCATTTGGAGTATTACCAGAAAAACTAAATAACAAAGTCGGCTAGTTTTTGAGAGCGTAGTTATCTAGTGCAGAAGTGTGTACAGTCCGTAAGTTGAGGCTTGTCCTATGTCAGACCAAAGAGGTCAGTTGCCTGATAGATTGAGGAGAATACGAAGTATCTGGTTAGTGCACACCAGAGAACTTCCACTGTTGTTTCTGAGACAATTTGACTTTGAGATTCTTACAGAGATTAGATCAAATATTGCTCAAAACATGGCGCTCGAGTGTGCACAACAACTCTATTACAGAAGTTTTAAATTTTTAATCACAAAAAAGTCTGCTTCCTACGGTCTATTTTTTTTTCTATTTTTCTAACATTGGCACTGTACTACAATGACATTTGCTCAATATATTATTATTATTATCATTATTATTTAACTAAACTAGTGAGTCAAGGTGCATTGGGTTACATTTCCCATTACATGGGTCACTGAATGCGAGACACGGATTTTAACTGTAGTGTTATCCACCATATTGTAGACTTGAGTAGTTTTTTCTGCTTTCTATCAACAAGCATAACCAGCAATCCCAACATATTTTTTTTTCCCGAAGAGTAAATCCCATTTTATAATTATCTTTTGAGCGTTTTATACACACACACAATCATATGGAATGAGTTATACTAGTTGTACTACTTTTTTTATACTACATTATACTATACTCAAGAAGCTCTCTGAGTGGAATGCTAATGAGCTGCAGCAAGTCAGCTCAATAGCTCTCTAATTCAACTTCAAGAAAAGCAAAGTGAGGCTCTTAATCCTTAAAATTCAAGACCCGGAAATTTTAAAGTTGGGTTTGACGCCTATTTTAGGCTCTCCCAAATCTTATCTAATAATCTTACGCCCCACTCCTAATAAGGCCCCACAAATTTCTTCTCTTAAAAAAAGAATTTCGACTCCAAAACATGAGAATTTACTTGACCGAGTGATTGATTTATTTCTTCATCACTGATTCACCATATTGGACAGTTAATATTGTTCTATTAAGAATTTTTAATAAGATAAAACTTGTTTGTCAGTTTATGAAAAAATGGTCTAGAACCTTAGCCCAACACATTAATGTCCGTGTTAAAAATAAAAGGCCAAACCAGAGGCCTAAAAGGCCAACGGCAAGCATAAGATTGTAATATTTTAAAGCCTGTGTAATATGTTAAAGCCTAAGACTAGGCTTACTGTAGGCCCTGTTGGGTGTCAGCCCATTAACCAGCTCAGAGTGGGCGAGGCCAATTATTAACTACCGTTTCGTTTCTGCTTGAATATTGAATTCAGAGTACATTGGCCCAACCCATACATTGGTGGACTGATCTTTTTCATGAGTCCAGACTGAACTGAGCCCGTATCTTACCCTCAATGAAAGTTATCTTCTCTCTCAAAGCTAAATCAAGCTTAGCCCATTAGCAGCCTAGGCCCTCACTAATTGCAAGTGAGCTTCCTTCTTTACAAACTGGCCCAAGATATTTGATCCTAAAAATTAATCGTGTAAAATGTAATCGGCGCCGTTAAAGATATTTACTTGTTTTATATATTCAGTGAATCTTGACTATAAATACTATTTTATTTTAGGGTTATTGTCATATCTGTAGACTGTATAAAAATCATTGAAGGTAAGTCTACAAACGCGGACCTCACTCCAACGCGAAAGTCGCGTTTCACTCAAACGCGAACCTCGCGTTTATTGGTCAACGCGAACCTGAGTGTTCAGCGTTCTCTTTTAAAATGCTTAACTCAACGAAGCCCGTAATCCAACTTAAACGTGGAGCTCAACCAAGCTCGCGTTCTACCTCAGACGTGGAGCTCAACCGAGCCCACATTCCCACTCAAATGCGGAGCTCAACCAGAGTCACGTTCCAACTCAAACGCGGACTCTGACAACCCCGCGTCTCAACTCAAACGTGAGCCTGCGAGTGTCGCATTTCTGTGTAACTGCCCCATTACTGGGTCAATTAACACCCATGTAATATTGGAAATTAATTCCCATTATGGAGGGATTATAGAGGACAATTTTACCCCTGAATACCCCTATAAGTAGCCATGAAAGCTATTGAAAGGGGGATTCTCTGTTTTTTTTAAAAGAAGCAAAACATCCACAAAGTTCAGAAGCTTTGGGCATTCAAATGAGAGAGAAATAAAGAAATTTCTCCTTTAAAAGGAGAACTCCAACGCTTTTACCGTGTCCAAGTGGAGTGATCGTACATCCTTAAAACGGTCTTAGAGAAGTTTGTCACTTAGTCGGTCAACGGAGAACAAGATTCACTCTTTCGCTACACGAAAAACTCAGCATTAAATAAAGGGGAGATTTAAATATCCTCCCTTTTTTTTGTAATCGGATCTCATCCGTTGTAATTTTTTTTGCAATCAATAAGAATTTAACTGCGCATTTTTCGACCAAATAAAAGATGGCGACTCCGATGGGGAACGTTTTCTCTATCGATGAGAAAGCCATGGCGCAAGCTAATGTCAAGCTCTTGGATCAACAGTCGAGTTGCTCGTTGTCGAATTTGACCAAGAAAAATTTGAAGAATTTCTTATTCAGGCTCCGATAGCCCAAAAAGCAACGCAGCAGTATAGACCATCTAAAAATCATTGAAGATAAGTCGTCAAATAATAGAGTCCATACTTCAGACGAAAGGATGATAAAAGCCATTGATACAGTGTCAAGACGTGAAGTTCGAAGCCCGTGTCTTAACATCACTGCAATACCAAAATGCAGGCTCGAAGGCGCGTCATCA